>CAUYON010096937.1:0-66914 GCA_963573935.1 Arctocebus calabarensis
GGGCCCGGCCCAATGTACGTTTTTTCCCCTGGCCTGAATTGGGCATAAGATGGGGGAATACGGCCGCCCCCCCCCCCCCCCCCCCGGAAAGAACCATGTGCAGAGCCTGCCACACCACCATCCTGGTGGTGACAGCTCCCACACACCTCCATATCTAGGGGCTGGGAGAACACAGCCTCCTGCATCCTAATCACAACTGGGCGCCGCCCCCATCCACCCCCATCAATGTGCATGGCCTGCCCTGTAAGGTGGGAAGAGTCCCATTGTACAAAGGAGAATGAGGCCTAGGGCATGTGAGTGCCTAAGAGCCAAGGCCTCCAAGTGTGGGGAGTTGGGACACATGAGACAGAGAAGCGAGCACACATGAGGGCCTGTCCTTCCTAGAGGCTGCAGAGCAGTTCAGGAGGGCAGGGCCCCAAGAGATCCAGAGAAGCTGCCTCAAGATCCCACCCTGAAATAATCCTTCCCCAAAGCAGTCAGAGACACCAGGCATGCTATAGGGCTTTTTTAATGCTTCCTCACTGTTTTAACAATATCATGAAAAAAATACAGTTTAGAATCTGGAACTGACCTGGAAGAGTTTCAAGGGCAGCTGGCGGGGGTCGTGCCCTCCCCCACCGTGGGAACTGAGCCACTACAAACGGAAGCACCAAGGGAGCACTGAATCAGGGACTAAGTTAGTGTCTCGGAATCAGGGGCTGGCAAAAAATCGGAGGCCAGAGCCCTGTGGGGCCCTCCCTGGCTGGGCCCTAATTAGTTCGTCTCTCCCTCTCCCTCTACTGGAGACAGGGAGGTGGGTCAGCTGGTCTGCAGGACAAACAGTCAGCAGTCCCTCCACCCCCAAGCTTCTCTCTGCTCAGTCCCCTCAGGGAGTGTTTCAGGATGCAGAGTGAAACTTGAATTTCAGGAAAATGACAATTTTTTTGTTATAAATCTGTTCCAAATATTGCATGGGGCATATTCATACTAAAAAATGTTCTTTTACTTAAATTTCAATGCAGCATTCTGGGTTATTTTGTTTTTGCTAAATCTGGCAACCGTACCCTTAGGGATCTGGCCTCGGAAGTGGGGGCGGGGCCCAAGAAAGGAAGTAGCCAGGACCCAGGGTGTAGGGAAGGCAAGGGGAGGGCAGGCCTGGCCAGGAGCAGCTCCCCTCACCCCCATAGGAATGAAATATTCTTTTGAAAGAACTCATTCTCCAGGACTTTCTATACTGGCCTTCTGGTGTTAATAGCCATGGGGAGGAGGAAACCAAACACAGACACCTTCCCTATAGTTCTAAATAAAGAATAAAGTTGGGAGGTGCTAATGTTGTCGAGCTGGTTTCTTTGCCAAAGGATGTCCCCAGACTTAAGTGTGCTGAGAGTCACTGTGAATTTCCAGGAGGAGACTTTGTATCAAGGTTTTCTAAAAGGGTTTGAGTCCCCTTCTGGGGACAGAACTATGAACACCATCCTGACATTACTCTAGAAGGATTTAAACATAATAATAAAGAACCAACCAACCCCTAGGGACTGAGCAGTGACAGCCCCAGCCCTGTACCTAGTGTCATCCTGGGAGGAGCCTTTCTTGAAAATCCAAGAAGCCTGGGGCTTCCCTTTTTTTTTTTTGTCCTGTTCTCTTCCCCTGGCAGGGGCTGCGTTTAATGTACACATTTGGGGCGGCCCTCACCCCCACCCCCAGTCCAGGTCAGCTCCAAGGAGCCCCGGGCTTTCTGGTGCAGGGGCCAGGCAGTGTGGCCACCCCCTTCCTTCTGCTGCACACACTCCATCAGCCACCACCGCTGGTCACAGCAGAAACACCAGTAGGGAAAAGGACAGTCAGGCATCCCCAGCTCTGGAGCCAAGGCTGCCTCTGGGCTGCACATGGCAGGAACTCAGTTTGACATCTGGCATCCATCTGAGGCCAGAGTGCAGAAAAGGGAGGCCAAGGGAGGAAAACTGGCTCGTGCCTCAAAGACACAGCCTCAGGGACGGTAGGATGTGCATGGTAAAGTTCCCTGGGTCTTCTGAGGGCCCTCAGATCAGGCTTCCCCCCTTATCCACAAGGTCCAGGGTCTGTGGCCTGATGCACAAGGCTCTTGGCTGCCCCTATACTATAAGGTCAAAGGTCAGAGCGAGTGGGGGCAGGGAAAAGACGCAGCCAATCCCCAGAGCGTCCCCGGCCTCACACTCGGATCTCCTCCTCTTCCTCCTCCTCATCCATGAAGGAGAATTCCTTGTCTGGCTGCCTGGTGAGAGCAGCCCGAGCCCTGTCTGGGCCCCGGAAGGCAGGGCTGCGTTCCTCCAGGACGCCCGAGGTGTAGCTGGACAGGGAGCTGCTGTCCCGCGTGGTGTGGCTGCCCACACTGCGGGCTGAGCCAGGGCTGGGGGCGGCCGCCGCCCACCCCTCATCCTCCAGAGCACGGTAGGGCGAGTCCTGGCCGGCCCTGCCTTCCTGCCTCGCCGTGGGAGGGGCTGCCGAGGCAGGAAGGGGAGCCTGGGTGACAGAATCAGGGCCGTCCTCCTCTGCGGGGTCCCACTCCTCCTTGTCCATGATGCTGAGCACGTCGCCCAGCATGGAGGGCCCCAGGTCGATGTGGAAGGACATGATGGACTCCGCGTGCTTCAGCCCGTAGCTGGCCTTGGGCATGATGGGCAGATCCGTCAGGTCCCCAAAGGCCTGCTCGTCGAGAAGGGGGTCAGGGGAGTGGGGGCCCGTGGCCCCATTCCGCCGGGGCACGGCCTCCCGGACACCTGCCTCCTCATCGCTGCCCTCCCCAGAGGCAGCCTTCTTCACTGGGCTGGACGACAGGCTCTTGGGTAGCTTGCTAGAGCCCTTTTCTGCAGCCTCCTTTTCGTTGAGCTGAGGCAGGGACATGGCGTTCTTGACAAAGATGGCCGAGTCCCGCAGAGAGCCCAGCATGTCCCTCTGCTCCCGATCCCCTCTTGTCACCGACTGTGACCGCTTGCTGCCCCGGAACTTCCGGGACAGGAGGCTGCGTTTGGAAGAGGAGGAGGAGGCCTGTTCGTCCAAGGACGCCCCGTCCAGCTCACCAGCCTTGCTATTGAGGAAGGAGGTGTCTCCAAAGGCGTCTCCGGCCCGGCCCACGTGCATGGTGTGGCGAAAGTCACCCAGCGGGGCACTGATCATCTCGGCCGTGAGGTCCACGCGGGAGCGGCGCTTGGAGTGCACTGAGCTAGACACCAGCTGCTTGAGGATTGGCATCTTGCCAGATGGGTGAGGAGGAGGGTCCCCCCCCCCAAGCAGCAGATGAGTCTTGGGTTCAGATCTGAAGTCCAAGTCCAGTGAGTAGAGGGGGAAGTCACGAGGAGATCATAGGGCTGCAGGCAGAGGACAGGAAGCAAAGGGTTAACACAGGCTGGACGTACAGTAAAAAAGCCCATCTGCCAAGGGGTTGTCATTTAAACCCCAGCTTTCTCAATGAAGTGAAATAATGTGAAATGAGCCAGCAATCAATTTTATAATCCTGCTTATTTTCACCTATAGGCTCTCAGAGCAGAGGAGTGATTTTGCAAATCTGGTTAGCGTTCCTGTGGCATAGACAGACTTTTCCTGAAACTTGAAAGAGGTATAATCTTTCTTCTAAGGGACAATGCCTCTCCTACCCCTGCAAACTAGGATGCTGCTAGGGCAGACAGGGCCACGTCTATAGACAGGTGCATATGGTCACCGCAGGGGGCGGTCCAGGGGAGAAACTGGCTGACTTGGCTCCTATGAACAGCCAGCCTGGAGACATGCTGTAAGTTCTTCCTGCTGTCTAACCTCAATCCCTGTGGAGTTAATGGATATCTCAGTCTGAGTCACAGTCCTCAGACAGAGAGAGGAATGGACAGGACCGGCCCAGGGAGACAGAGATACTGCCCGGCTCCTCTGTGTACGTGGGTGGCACAGTTCTCTTTCTGAATCAGAATTGGGGTGGGGCTGCTGGGACCCATAGAACCAGCTCCCCGGCCTTTCAGTCCTTGCTGGACGTCCTGTCAATGTGAATCCTGCCTGTGACATCTCCACTGAGGCACCCCAAGCTCTCTGCCGAGGCTCTACCTTCCCTCCTCTCAGGGAGATCAATGCTGATCAAGACTGGGAAGCTCTGTCCCAGCAGCTGTAATCATTAAGGCAGAGGGAGGCACGGGCTGGACTCTAGGTGACTTAGACTCCCAGGTGATAAACCAGAAATCCAAAGACCAGCAGAGGTGGAGCCCAGGGGGGCTTTGAGGCACCATCTATGCCTCTCCTGACAAGGGCCAAGCTGAAGTTCAGTGTTGGGGCCAAAACAGCCCCTTTCTCCCCAAAGGGACTTGCCCCAAATGTAGCTGGGCAGGGTGGGGGAGATAGGTCAGGGCAGACTAGGCCACCAGGTGCCTGCCTCTTACCTGGTCCTGCCAGCAGAATGCGCCCCAGGGGCACCCTCAGTTCAGACTTTCCCACTGCCTGGGCAGTGGGTGCCCACTTGAGGCCACAGCCTCCTACCTGGCCCCTAACCTCAGCTTAGCAGTTCTCCCTGTCTCCCCAGCTGTCTCTCTCCAGTCCACCCTTTACCTCTTAGCTAGAACAAGACCATCCACCGAAGATGCCCACCCAGGGAAGGCCCTGCCTTTCTCCCCAACATGTCTCTTGCCCCTCCTGTCCCTCTGTGCTCAGCTCTAGCTCCTGAGCTTCTGCGAGGGACACACCCAGCATCCTTTAGGGTTCAGCTCTCAAGAAACCTTCCTCAGCTGGGCAGTCCTCCTGGCCACCTGCCCCCTATGGCATTCTGGACGTCCCCGCTTCCTGCTGGCTGGACTGTAATTTTTCCACTGGAGTGTGAGCTTCCAGAGCGTTCTGACAGGTCTGCTCACCAATGAATCTGGTCCAGCGGAGCATCCCTCAGCATCTCCCCTTCTCTCTTCATCTCAGCCTACAGCTCAGCCCTGGGGTTCCCTGCCTGACTGCTCTGAGTCCTGTCACCCATCCCCGACACTCTCACTCCCCTGCCAAGCTGCTGCTACCCAGTCTGATGGCTCCCCCCAGCAGCAAGTGACCCCCTCCCGATGTCCAGGCAGGCATATTGCTTATCGCTCAGCAAACAAACATCCCTGGGGTGGGCGGGGGAGCCGGGCTCCACGGCGGACCTCCACACAGAACTAGGTAAGGCCTCTCCTGGCAGGCTCCAAGCTAAACTTAACAGTCATCCATTAGTCAACCCTCCCTCCTCCCCACCAAGCCCTTAGGAAAGTCACCTTCCTCTAACCCTAACCAGATTTGCCCCTGGGGTTCCCCTCCTGTCCTACCACATTCTCTACACAATTAGACATTGGATAGCTAGACCAGGAGTGGACACTTTTTGCCAAGGGCTAGAGTGAATATCCTCAGCTTAGTGGCTATAGGAGCTTTCTCACAGCTATTTGGCCTTCTTAGTATCAAAGTAGCCACAGGCAACTTGTCAAAAAGTGTACGTGGCTATGCTCCAATAAAGCTTTATAGAGAGCTTCTTGGTTGGGGAGCACCCTGCCTCCACCCTATACCTTGCCTCTTTGACTATTCCTGGGCTGTATCCTTTATAATAAACAGTAAAAGTAAATAAAACAAAATAAGCCACCGCCCCCACCTTTATTTACAAAAACAAATGATAGGCCGGATTTGCCCCATAGGCTATAGTTTGTGGACCCCTGAATATAGTATGTGACCTTCTGGGCCAGCCCTGGACCTCCAGGCCAAACTTTGGGGAAAACTCTCCAGGGCTAAGAGAAAAGTGGAGTCTGCCTCCTCAGTCACATTGGAACTGAAGGAAAATAAGCAAGGTTTTCAAACGAACTCTAGTCTCAGGCACCTGGTGCTGCCAGGGCAGGCAGGCAGGGGACCGGCAAGGCCTTGTCTTCCTCCTGCCTGCAACCCAGCCCCTGGCTCTACGCACCGAATCCTGAAATCACAGAGCTAGGGAGGACATCCAGTGAGGCTCCTTCATTTTACGGATGAGAAACAGTTCCCTTGACGCAAAGTGGCTTACCCAGATTTAGACCCCAAAGGACAGAGCTGGGTGACAGGCCAGATCTCCTGGCCGGGTGCTCTTTCCACCCGACTCCAGGCCCTTCTCTGACTCTCTGGTGGTCGCACTGCTAACTAGCGTCCCCCACGAGTGCTCCTACCCACGGCTGGCTGGGCACTCTAGAAAGGGGGATCCAGCGGCTCCTCAACAAAGTTCTTGTGCAATCCTAGAGCAGACGCTAACACTGTTGGTACTTTGGGCTGCATGGTTTTTTCTGGGGAGGAGGGTTGTCCTGTACACCGTAGGAGGTTCAGCAGCATCCTTAGCCTCTGCCTATCAGGTGCCAGCAGCATCTGCCCACCGCCATGACAACCAAAATTGTCTCAAGATACTTTCCCAAGTCCCCCGGGAGGCAAAACTGCCCCATGCTGAGAACCACAGACCTACATTGAGAACAGAGCAGGTACGATTTGCCAGGTAAGACAACAGCAAAAAGGGAGGTGGGGAGGAGGCAAGAGGCATTGGAATTGGGAGGGAACACAGTGACAGGGACCTCCAGAGTTGCGTAAGGGTGTCAGCGTAACAGCAGGAATGCCCAGGCCAAGGAGCAACGTCACACTCTGTGGTTTCCTGATGTTAAGTGCTTATTAAAAAGAAGAGAAAGGAAACCACAGGCCCCGCTGCCCGTGCTGCACACCACTGTGGCCGCCAGAAGGACCAGGTATCCTGGTATGGGTCCTCCCTGCCCCTCGAGCACATCCTTGTGGGTCAGAGGAGACAGTGGGGAACTCAAAATCCACACGCGGTGCTGCCACATCCATGCATGCCCACATGCCCACCTTAGACCAGAAGCCCCAGGGTCTCCCCCACGGCCCACACCCTAGAAGGGCAAGCCCCAGTCTGCTGAGTGCTGCCTGCTTCCTGTGGTCACACTCCCGCGGGGCTGGCTTGTGAAAAGCCACCTTTAACATCTAGCAGGGAAGGGTCTGAGACAGCAGGGGCCTCGGTGTCACTGCCTGTTTGGGCCACCACCCCAGCCAGGAGGGACGAGTTTCTGAGGTCCCAGCATTCAGAATCCACAGGCCAAGCAGCAGGCTGGAGGGCCAGCAAGGGCTCGCCCAATGGGCTGCATTAAGTCCTTGGTTTCGCTGGCCTGCGTGACATCAAATCACCTGGAACTTCTAATAGAGAACGTAGAATTTCAAGGTGAGCAAGCAAGGACAGCCCTTGCTCCAGCTGGAGGCTGGGACCGCTCCTGGGGTGGTAGCAGTTTGGAAGGCTACAGTGGCCACCCCAGAAGGGGATGGTGCCACAGGGAGCTATGGCTTCGGGAGGGATGTTGCTGGGCACCATGACTCAGCTATGGGGAAGTGGCCGAAAACAAGCTGCCCAACAACGGACAGCCACTCCCCACAGCCTGCCCTGGGAGGGACACCCGCTCCTCACCCAGGAAGCCACATCCCACTTTCCCAGCAGGGCAGGAAAAAACAGCTCACAGCTCTCTCTGGAGCCTCGGGAGGACCAGATTCCTCTACCCTCAGCCTGCTGACCACAGACCCTGCCCTGAAGGCAGGAGTGGTGAGCCCTCCCCAGAAGGCCAGGTCCCTGGCTGGGTCTGCTCCAACCAGGCCCATAGCTCAGCCCCAGTCATGGGACTAATTAGAAAAGCTTGCCTGGACCCCTCACCAGGCAGGATGGACAAAGAGCACGGCCCTCCTAGGTCAGCCAGCCTAACAGCCCTGTGACAGAAGGGCAGGCTGGACCAACACACCCTGTTCCAAGTGTCCAGGCAGGGACCAGGCCTGAGCACCCCTAGGGCAGCCAGGCTGGCCTCTCTGCAGCTGCCCTGTGGCTAACCCTGGTACACAGAGCACACAACCCTCAATGCCCATTGCCATTTCCACCGGGGCTGGCCGGGTTGTTCTGATCATCCACGTGACACTGGGTCTAGGCAATGTGGCTGGAGAGAAGAGGCCTTTTGGCACATAACAGCTTTGGTCATGACTTGGATTGGCTACAGGAGGCCATGTTCATTTGCTCATCCTTCATTCATTCTTTCAATGACTTTCTGCAGACCCACCAATACAGACTCCTCTAGGCTTTGGCGATAAAGCAGTGAAAATAACACATTGTTATTCCAAGGCTTACTGTAGAGTGAGCATGCATGGGTGGGGGATGGAGGTGTGAACCTCGAAGTAAAACAGCATCTGGTATTACTGACAGTGAGGAGGGGAAGGGAAATGGGGTGGTGCCAGGATTTGTGTGTATGGGGGAGGAGGGTCTGGGAAAGGCCCCTCTGGGGAAGGCCCTCACGGTGAGCCTCCCTTCAAAGGCAGTCCAGGCGGAGGGAGCGGCTTGTGCAAAGACCCTGAGGTAGGAACAAGGGTACGTGTTTGAGGAAGAGAATGAAACCTGCATGGCCAGGGGCCAGATCACACAGAGTTCTTCTTGTAAAACTAGGTGAAGAGTCTGGATGTCACTGTGTGTGCACAAGGAAACTGATGGCCATGTGTGAGTAGGCAAAACCTAATCTGTGCAGCTGGAGGCTCCCGCATTGGTGGCACAGGAGGCAGGGAGCAGGAATTCAGTCCGGAGGCTGTGGTGGGAGTTTAGGTCAGAAAGGAGGGCAACCAGGGTGCAGTTGTGGCCAAGGAGGACAGAGGGGGACACATCAGGGTGCATCTTGGATATAGACGCCCTAGGAGGGGCCAGAGTTGCTGCTCCCAGCCCCAGACAACCTTTTCCTTGCCCACCTGGCAGGTGAGGGGCCCTTTCTCATGGTGGGGGAGCTAATGTCCTACCCCTAAGGCAGAACCTAACTCTGCCAAAGCAGGGAGGCATCCTGCCACACATCTCTTTCGGCCCGAGGAGGCTGTGTGGGGAACTCAATGGAACACGGGCCACTAATCCCTGAGATCTGAAGGACCCTGGCTTTTGTCACCAAAGAAAGAACTGATGCTTTCTGGAATGCTCACTAGAAGAATGTTCTATTCAGACAGCAGGATAGGGCTGAGGGCAGCTACGTGAATGGGACAGAACTGTGGCTGCTTCATACAGGTTGTTACACAGTTCTGGAGGAATTGCAACAGGGACTGTGCTGTGATTTCTGGGCAACTGTAGTACTACTGGGAACCTTTTAGCTCCTTCATTTCCCCTACCAGGAAGGCCTCATACACAAAGTGTGACATTTGCATGAGTTGTGAGGTTAAGGCTCACTGTCTTAAAATATTCTGAGCCCAGTAGCTACAACTAATAATAATTGTTTTTCAATGCCCAGGATGGGAACATCAAATATCACTATTATGACTCCTGTACCATTTACGTGTCTGTGTTAAATGTCTTCCCTAAAATACCTGGGTGTGGAGGGATCATACTCCCAGAGATGGAAAGTCCTAATTAAGAGCCTTGCCCTAGGTCATGGATTGAAGCCAGTACATAATTCCCACTTCAGGGCTCCATTCACCAAAATAGCAATGTAAGATCAAAAGCGTGGGGGCATTGCATGAAAAGACTGAGCATGTAATTTACACGTTGGTATATGTATGCAAATGTATTCTTACAAGTCATATATGTGTCAATCTGTGCATTCATTTTTAGTTTTCCTAAACTAAAAAAAAAAAAAAATCACCAACAAAGGCTCAGCGCCTGTAGCTCAAGCGGCTAAGGCACCAGCCACACACACCAGGGCTAGTGGGTTCGAATCCAGCCTGGGCCTGCCAAACAACGACAACTATAACTCAAAAATAGCTAGGCATTGTGGCAAGCACCTGTGGTCCCAGCTACTTGGGAGGCTGAGGCAAGAGAATTGTTTAAGCCCAGGAGTTGGAGGTCACTGTGACCTGTGATGCCATGGCACTCTACCTAGGGCGACAGCTTGAGGCTCTGTCTCATAAACAACAACAACAAACGCTACGAGTATTAGTTCTGGTGTGTTCTTACCACATGTCAGTGGATTTTCTGACATATCCCTGAGGGTGCTAAGCTACAGCACCCACGGTGTCACATGACTCCCACTGAGACTGAGAGACAGACACCCAGAAGATAATCCAACCCAGAGGCCTGGATGAGGCTGTTGGGCAAGGAGAAGTGGCTTGCCAGGGGTCACAGAGTTCAACAGTGGCCCACGTGGTACTGGGGCCCAAGGGCCTTGCCTCTTGATCTAAAGACTTTCCCAGACGACATCTGAAGTGACTTATTGCCAGGCACCAGGTCAGACCTTCTGGTGTTTGTTGCAACCTTGTCCAGATTAAAAATTGAAAAGAGCTTCCTTCTCACCCAGCAACTGGCACTAGGTGCCACCAGGCGGGGAGAAAGTTATAAAACCCTGACCCAAGAGCTGCTCTCAGTCAAAATGATCCCAGGGTGGGGTGGTCTTGGGGCACCTGCAACGAAGGTAAAGTGTCTTCAAATAATGGCTTTAAAACAAATACGATTCAGGCTCAGTGCCCGTAGCAAAGTGGTTATGGCACCAGCCACATATACTGAGGCTGGAGGGTTCAAACCTGGCCTAGGCCAGCTAAATAACAATGACAACTGCAACAAAAAATTAGCCAGGCATTGTGCAGGCACCTGTAGTCCCAGCTACTCGGGAGGCTGAAGCAAGAGAATCGCTCAACCCCAAGAGTTGGACATTGCTGTGAGCTGTGACGCTACAGCACTCCACTGAGGGTGACACAGTGAGACTCTGTCTCAAAAACAAAAAACACTAGCATGATTCAGTAACCTGCACATGATGAAACCCAGCCCTGTTACAACTATTTCAGAGGAGGGAAAAAGTCACACAGATATTTGGTGAAACCTTACTTACAATAGCAAAAGACTCAATGGTAAAGGGAGGTCTAGGAAAGCTGGGAGCCATTAACTCAGCTTGGGAATGCAGCCCACACAGCCACGTGGAATGCTGTTTACCAAACGGCAGTGACTGGGAGGCACAAAAAGGGCAGATGCATACACTTGCTCACACACAGCGGTCACCGCACTACACAGGCATTCGTGAATAAAGATGCACAGGGCACGTAGACAAATAAAATGTTGTTTGCCTGGAGAGGAAAACAGGCTGCTTCTTTTAAAAAGTTGCCTTTAATGTGGTAATGTACTTTTAATTAAAAAGAAAAACATCCCAAAGCATCAAAGGTTGAAGGAAAAGGTATTAATTTCAAAACTATCTAGTTCTCAGGACTCGGCAGCTGAAGCCCGGTACAAGGCCCCAACCAGGGGTCTCTGTCCACCTCCCCCACCCAGCCCACCCCGTGGCTCTCGTGTCTGAACATCTACGGATGTCTGCTTTCTTTCTCTTCCTCCTCCCAAGTCCCCCCAGAGCCGGACATGTTTGGTAGGTCTGCATTTTATTCTAAGTTGTCTGTAACAACCCGATGTCCAAGGAAACAGGGAGATACGAACCCCCTCCAAAAATAAAAAAGAACTCACTCCCCAGCAGCTGCTTCCTGACTCCAGAGCCGCCTCCACCGAGCAGGAGATGAGAGACAACAGTCCCTCCCACCCCGCCGGAGACTGGCCTCTTTCCAGTGACACTGAAGCTCTGAGCTGGAGGCCAGCTTCCCACGGGACAGTGGGATCCCAGCAGACACATCCTGGGCAGGTGCAGGTTTTGCTTCTGCTCCACCTGTGGCCCCAGCTCAGTGAGACTGGTCAGTGTGAGGGAGCAGAGGAAAGCACGAGGGGGCAGGTGAGGATCATACCCTGCCACCGGCCAACCCCCAAACTGTGTGCAGAATTAGCACTACTACCAACAGTGCCCACTCACTGGGTGTCTGCCACATGCCAGTCATTGTGCTTGGGACAATGTAAACTTGTGCCCTTGAACCTCAAAGCAACCCTGCAAGGGAGGTCCCATGATTCCCCCCCTCCTCTTTTTTTCTGGGTTTGAACCCGCCACGGCCAGCATATGGGGTCAGTGCCCTACTTGTTTGAGCCACAGGCGCTGCCCAATTTCCCCCTTTTTAATCTGCCCTTCTTGTCTGTAAGGCCCCCAATTCAAAGCAAGGAAAACTGAGGCTCAGATGAAGTAAATTCTCCACATCCTTATAGCTTCCAAACGTTTGGTGGTTTGAGCCCACCGCTGGCAGACCTTGGAACTTGTGTTTCCCCTATGAGGAGGTGCGCCTAGCCCATACAAATGCCTGCACATGGAGAGACAGGCTGGGGGACCCATTTACCTAAGACTCTTGGAACTGAGACGCAGGGTATCGCCCCCACACCAGAGATCTGCTCCCAGGGATGGCTGTAGGTGAAGCCTCCTCAAAGAGAGAGTCCTCTCAATGAGGCCCGTATTCCCACTTCTGCCCTTGGGATGGTCCCAATGTTCTGATTTCCTGGGAGGTACGGGGTTGGGGGGAGACAGATCACTCTAAAGCAGAAGCCAGGGCTCCTCTGGCGTAGTTGGGAGCAGACAGCACAGAGCCCTGCTTCAGGGTTTTTATGCCTGCACCAATCTGCATCTTGCCTTCTTTGGTTGTTTTAGCTCCTGACAAGGAAGACTAGAACCCTGACCCAACACCGCTCTGAAACCTCCAGGCTGGGTGCCCTGAGTGCACTCCACCCTCACTGCCTGGCGGCCCACGCAGCTCAGGCTGGTAGACTCAAAGGTGCCACGGCCCAGCCACACTGGAGCAGGTTCCATTTCCTAGAGAGAAGAAGCGTCTTCTGCTTTCCAGGCCCCACCCTGGAAGGAAGAGAAAGAGGCAAGGTCCCACCCAGATTTCACTACATGTTCCTCAGCTGCAAGCAGGGAGGCTGGGGAGGATGATGAATCCCAGAGCAGGGCTCACACGGTGAACTGGACGAGGAAGAAAGTACCACTCAGACCAGGGCTTCTCAGCTACTTCCACTTTCCGATGCCTATGACTTATTCAGTGACTTACACCGACACTGGCAGCCACTTGCCTCACGTGGCCACTGAGCACTTGAAATGTAGTCAGTCCTAATGCAGAAGTGCCCCAGTGTAAAAACACACATGGGATTTCAGAGACTTAGTATGAAAAAGAATGCACTTTTAATATGTTAAGCAGATTAATTGACCTCATTACTATTTTTATATTTTATGTTGATACTAATATGTTAATACACTTTATTTCAAATATAGTGGGTTAAATAAAATGCTTGATGCATTTATTTCATTTTATTTTCTAAAATGCAGCTGTTAAAAATGCCAATTATAGGCTCAGTGCCTGTGGCTCAACGGGCTAAGGCACCAGCCATGCACACCTGAGCTGGCGGGTTCGAATCCAGCCGGGCCCGACAAACAATGACAGCTGCAAAGAAAAAATGGCCAGGCATTGTGGCAGGTGCCTGTAGTCCCAGCTACTTGGGAGGCAGAGGCAGGAAACTCGCTTGAGCCCAGGAATTGGAGGTTGCTGTGACCTGTGATGCCACAGCACTCTCTCCAGGGTGACAGCTTGAGGCTCTGTCTCAAAAAAAAAAAAAAAAGTCAATTGTACTCTGACTCTACTAAAATAGGTGGCTATAGTCCCAGCTACTCGGGAGGCTGAGGCAAGAGGATCACTTGAGCCCAAGAGCTTGAAGTTGCTGTGAGCTATGGACACCACGGCATGGTACCCAGGGTAACGGAGTGAGACTGTCTCAAAAAAAAAAAATAAAAAAGTCAATTATGTACAGGACTTGTGTGAGACCTCTATCAGCACTGATTTAGACATTTTTCCCTTATTATGCTAGCAACATTTTCCATTTTAATGGGGGAATAAAGTCAACCATTCACATCTGAGCCACAATATTTACGTGTTAACAAATTATGCTTCATTATTTTAAATCGAGTCCAAATATCTAATTTTCACATCCAGTCAGCCACCCACAAATGCTAGATTCAGTCTTCCTTTGAAACTCTAAACTATCCTTTCAGTGAAACAGACCCCTATCTTTAACTATTTCCACATTCTTATAAGTGAAAAAATTACTTTGTTTCCTATTAATTTGTTCTTTAAAGGTTATGCCAAGTTATAGTCTCACCATATAGGATGTTTTCCACACCAAGAGCTACATTTTCTTTCTTTTTTTTTTTTTATTAAATCATAGCTGTGTACATTAATGCAATCGTGGGGTATAATGTACTGGTTTTATATACAATTTGAAATATTTTCGTCAAACAGGTTAACATAGTTTTCACGGCATTTTCTTAAGTTATTGTGTTAAGACATTTGTATTCTGGCTGGGCGCCTGTGGCTCAACAGGGTAAGGCGCCAGCCACGTATACCTGAGCTGGCAGGTTCGAATCCAGCCCGGGCCCACCAAACAAAAAATGATGGCTGCAACCAAAAAAAAAAAAAAATGGCCAGGTGTTGTGGCGGGCACCTGTAGTCCCAGCTACTTGGGAGGCAGAGGCAAGAGACTCTCTTGAGCCCAGGAATTGGGAGGTTGCTGTGAGCTGTAATGCCACAGCACTCTATCCAGGGTGACAACTTGAGGCTCTGTCTCAAAAAAAAAAAAAAAAAAAAAAAAAGACATTTGTATTCTACATTTAGTAAATTTCACATGTACCCTTGTAAGTAAGGTGCACCGTAGGTGTAGTCCCACCAATTGGGATACATTTTCTTTTACTGAACTTGAAAACAACACTCTCCCCCACTACCTTGAAACTTACAATTCGCATCCCTTTTGATTACTAATGGGTATAGTTTTTAAAAATGTGTTATTGGCATCTGCATCCTTTCTCTTGTGAATTGCTTTCTGAACCCTTTTATCCATTTTCCTACCTGGGGGGGGTTGAGGGGCAAGGGTTTCATCTTTTCCAGGGTAGTTGAGGGACTTCCTTAAATGTTAAAGCTGCTTAAATCTTTGACAGTCATATTTTGCAAATATTTCTGCAAATTTATTATATGCTTGTTTACATTATGGTGATTTTATTGTTTGTTTTCCCATGGAGTGCTTGTTAATTCCTATATCATCAAATCTGTTTATAGTTTCTGGCTTTTATATCATGAAGCAAAGGCCTTCCTGACCCCCAGGTTGGGGGGGGGGGTAAAGAAGGAGGAAATAACAGCAAACTAGAGATGTCTGTGACTTATAAAATTGTAGGTCACTTAAAATAGAAAAAAATACATAGTCATTTTAGTTACCAATTCTTTTTTTTTTTTGTAGAGACAGTCTCACTTTATCGCCCTCGGTAGAGTGCCATGGCATCACACAGCTCATAGCAACCTCCAACTCCTGGGCTTAGGCAATTCTCTTACCTCAACCTCCCGAGTAGCAGGGACTACAGGTGCCCACCACAATGCCTGGCTATTTTTCTGTTTTGCAGTTCGGCGGAGGCCGGGTTTGAACCTGCCACCTTTGGTATATGGGGCCGGCACCCTAATTGATGAGCCACAGGCGCCACCCTAGTTACCAATTCTTTGTAAAATTAATTTCATTTTAAAATGTGAACAAAGCAGCAAATTCTACCTTTATTATATATTGAATTCTTTATGATAGCACCCAACCATGGGCCTATTTCCAGACTTCCTTTTCTGTTCATTGATTTTTTTTTTTTTTTTTTGAGATAGAGTCTCACTATGTCGCCCTCGGTAGAGTACTGTGTTGTCACAGCTCACAGCAACCTTAAACTCTTGGGTTCAAGTGATTCTCTTGCCTCAGCCTCCCAAGTAGCTTGGACTACAGGCGCCTGCCACAATGCCCAGCTATTTTTTTGTTGCGGTTGTCTTTGTTGTTTTAGCTGGCCTGGGCTGGGTTTGAACTCACCAGCCTCAGTGTATGTACCCAGCACCCTACCCACTGAGCTACGGAAGCCACCATTGATTTCTGTTAATTTCTAAAGCAAGTCTATACTGTCACTATGTATAATATATTTTGAGTAACTGGTAGGTAATACCCCCATCTTAACTTTTTTTCCTAAAATGTTCTTGGGCTTTTCTAATCTACTTAGTCTTCCGGATGGACTTTAGAACATTTTATTAAGTTCCAAAAGAAATCCTGATGGATTACATTGAAATTGAAAGAAAATAATAAATTACTCCAGGAAAAACTATCATAATATTAAGTCTTCATATCCATGTCTCACAGACATTCTTCATTAAATTTTGTAGTTTTTCTAAGTCTTACCCATTTTTTGTCATGTTTATTCTAAGTTATTTTATGATCCCTTGTCATTGCAAATGTATTTTAAACTTATATTTACATTTACACACTTACATTTTCTGACTGGTTATAGCTAGCATATGGGAAAGTTATCTTTTCCCCTCTAATGTATTCAATGGCCACCTCGCTAAAACTTACACTGCCTTGCATGTTCTAATCAACTTTAAGATTGAATCTTTGGGGATTTGCAAATAGACAAGCTCGTCATCTGCAACTAATAATAATTTGGGACTGGGAGTAAGTGGCTCACAGCTGTAATCCCAGCACTATGGGAGGCTAAAATGGGAGGACTGCTTGAGCCCAGGAATTCAAGATCAGCTTGAGCAACAGAGAGAAACACTGCCTTTTTTTTTTGAGACAGAGCCTCTAGCTATCACCCTGGATAGAGTGCCGTGGCATCACAGCTCACAGCAACCTCCAATTCCTGGGCTCAAGCGAGTCTTCTGCCTCTGCCTCCCAAGTAGCTGAGACTACAGGCACCCGCCACAACGCCCGCCCATTTTTTGGTTGCAGCCATCATTGTTACTTGGTGGACCCAGGCTGGATTCGAACCTGCCAGCTCAGGTGTATGTGGCTGGCGCCTTAGCCCGTTGAGCCACAGGTGCTGGGCCGAGAAACCCTATCTTAAAAAAAAAAAAAAAAAAAAAGAAAAGATAAAAACATTAGCCGGGCATGTTGGCATGTGCCTGTAGTCCTGATACTTTGGGAGGCCAAGGCAGGAAGATCACTTGAGCCCAGGGGTTCAAGGCTGCAGTAAACTGTGATCATAGCACTGTACTCCAGCCCGAGCAACAGAGCAAGATCCTACCACAAAGAAAGAACAACTGCTTCCTTCATTCCTTATTATTATCTCGTTACATTTGCTACAATTGCCAGTATAATGTTGAACAATACTACTAACAAGAAATGTCTCTGTTCCTGGCATTTACAGTGATATTTTATACCTCAGTCATCTGCTCTGGTAGCCACTAGCCACATAGGCCTACTGGAGGCTTAAAATGTGGCCAATATGGCTAAGAAACTATTTTTTATTTAATTTTAACTATTTTACATTTAAAAATTGATGTTTGATTCAGTTATTGGAAAAGTATGTTTGAAACAACTTGGATACGTCAATCTACCTCTCAACGGTCAATTTTATGCATTCCAAATGCAGATCTAATTTGAAATTTAGCATCGAAGCTGAAATGTGCTATAGGTGTAAAATATGTATGGATTTGGACATCTTCATTTTAAAAAAAGCATAAAATATAAAAACCTAGACAAATATAAACAAAATGGAAAAAAATGAAAGAAAATATAATCAAAAAAGAAAAAACTCAAAATACACAAAACAAAAACCAGGAAAAAATGAAATAATGGAAATATTTTGATGTACAAAGTTAAACAAGGTACAGTATATTATTAATTTCCTCTTTCTTTAGTTTTTAGAATGTAACTAGCACTATATTCCTACTGACAGCACTGTCCAAGCGTTACGCTGATAGCCCATTCTGCTCAACATGGTGATTGGAATATTCTCCATCAACTTAAGGAATTCATAATTCTTACATTTTATAGGAAAATGATGCCAATAACTCAGCCAGGCTGAGCTATGAAAAAATACATCATGGCTTGGATACTTTACCCCTTAGTTGCTGAAAATACAGGAGTAGTACAGTTCAGTTTAAGCAGTGCCTTGTGGAATAATGCCTTCTGGTGTGGCTCTTGACCAATATATCAAGACTGTGTGCTGAGGAACCTACTCTGAGAAGTGCTATCCCAGACCTCACCCAGCCTCAGGGGATGGGCCCTCCCTGGACTGGCAGTAACTATTCCTGGGCCATAGGCTGTAGAGAAGTCTGAGAAAGAACGTAGGATTTATAGTACCAGGTATTGTGCTGGATGCCTTTGATTAAACTGCTTTTAAGAAATGTCCTAGGGGCTCGGTGCCTGTCCACCAGCCACATACACTTGAGCTGGCGGGTTCGAATCCAGCCCGGGCCCGCCAAACAATGACGGCTGCAACCAAAAAATGGTCAGGCGTTGTGGCGGGCGCCTGTAGTCACAGCTACTTGGGAGGCGGAGGCATGAGATTTGCTTGAGCCCAGGAATTGGAGGTTACTGTGAGCTGTGATACCACAGCACTCTATCCAGGGTGATGGCTTAAGGCTCTGTCTCAAAAAAAAAAAGAAGAAAAAAAAATGTCCTAGGCATTTGAAAGACTTAATCTCACATATTCTTCCTCGCAATTCTATGGAAGTTATCATCCTCACCCTCCACTTGCAGATAAGAGAACTGAGGCTTACAGAGATAAATGACTCAAGTCACACAGTTGTTAAGGGCAGAGCTAGCAACCCAGATGCACTTGATTCTGAACTCTGGGCTTTTCACACTGCACTGTAAGCAACATCAGGCAGGGTCACAGTGTCACTGTGGCTCAGGCCTAGGAGATGTGATGAAGGTTACGGATGCTCAAACACCCACAGGACAGTTTTGCATATAATTTCAGGTTCACACCTCCCCAGTTCACTGCCTCCCCCAGGAGTGGGCACCCCATTCTCCACTACTCCATGGAAAAGTACAGATCAATCCTAAGAAATGTAGACCATGGGACTCCACTCCCAGAGGTGCATCCTGTCAGGAACTGCTGCTCCTCGCGGGCTAGAATCAGCCACACTCTGCCTGACTCCCCCATTTTCTGCCACATCTACCTGCATCTTTAGCCCAGAACTAGCTGTTTCAGGCCCAGGGAAGGAAGTCAACAGGAGGATGGAGGAGAAAGGATCACCTCCTACCTAGGTTTAGAACAGCCCAGAGAAAAGAAAAGGAGCCAAGGCTTGGGAGTGACCGCAAGTGGACAACTGAGGGGTCGAGACGGTGTGGAGCCGGTGACTCAAGGATGTCCGGCAACTTCACTTGTTTACAGGGCCCTTCCTGGAAATGCACACTTCCCAGAGCCTGCCACCTGGTGTGAGTCAGCATCCACAGGGAAGACTCGGCCCCCCACCATTACCCTGTGCAGGGCAGACCTCCCTCCTCTGGAAGTGGCCCCTCAGTTTTTGCCTGGATGTCAGGAGGAAGAAGCTGGGCTGGAAATCAGATCTGCCAGACCTTGTTTGGTTTCACTTCATTTCTCCCAAGAGTCAAGTGATCAGCTGAGGAGTAGAGAGTTCAAGAACACTCTGGGGGGTGGAGGTCTCTAGAAGGAGACCTGTGGATCTGGACTCACTCCAGAGCAGGCAGGCAAGTTTCCCATCTTGGCCATGCCAGAACTTGAGAGCAAAGAGCCAGACCCCAGGTGACTAGTCATGTGTGCGTCAGTTCCCTCCTCAGCTTTCAAAGGGATTGATAACATTGTGTACCTCCCAGCATTACTATGGGATTAAATAAACTAATATATGGAAAGCATTCGGCACAGTGCCATCGCTAGGGGTGAGCATTTTTACCTATGTGCTGTGAAAATGATGCTACAATGTGCTCTTAGCCAATGCTCTAAGTTTAGGGAGGTTGGGGGGTGGTGGTAGAGTTTTGGCATACCCAAGGACTGCTACTCCCCTAAATTCAAAAAGAACACACATCTGAGGCTGCCTAACACAAAAGGCTCCACAGTGAGCCTTGGACTGAACCTTTTTTCAAAGTCGTAGGAGTCCTTAGCATTACCTGTCACAGGGGGAAGGGTCCTCAAGCTGCTGAAGCCCACACATGTATTCTGCCCACCCTCTGGAGTTCCGGTCAGCAGCAGGGTTGAGCAACTCTCAGACTTGTTTCTTTCCTGATCTGACTTCCCTCCTCCTTTCTTCACCTTTTAACCTTAATGGCCCAGGACAGAGGAGTCTGGTTTCTCTCCAACAGACTTAAGCTCTTTCTGATCTCAGTTGAATAGTGGGGAGGAGGCAAGAAAAGAGAAACTCCCCCATTCCTCCCTAGGATAAGGATAAAAGATAACTCAGGAATTTGCAGAACCCTGGGTGCCACTAGCAACACACAATGCAAAGAAAACTTCAATAAGATAAAACCCCAATAAAATACACCTTGCTCCTTTGGACCAAAGCAGATGCTCATTAGAGGTGCCCACACATTGTCCTGCACCCTCGATTCCTCCCGGGCTCTCCCAGACCCTTTACCAATTGATCGAGAGTGGGAGGGGCAGGCCCTTTCCTGATGCTTCAGGGCCAAGGGCAACATTCTAGGGGGGACCCAAGTAGGTAGGAACTTGTAGGGCAGAAAGGCTGGAACGCAGAATCTGGCCTCACTGTCACATTTGAGAAGGTCAAAGCTGAGGTCTCCAGAGCAAGTTCACTGTACTGTAAGAACTTCATGGGGATAGGCAAAAGGAAAAGCCAGAGACTCAATCAGGAAGGCTAGAGGCTGCTCCAGCTGGCCTCTTCTGCTACCTGGATAGTCAAGGCAGAAGACGGTGGCCACAGTGGCTGGCTGTGACTGAGCACAGATGCCCAGGGATCTTCTCGGATGCATTCAGCTCCACACCAGGTGTGCAGATCACTCAGGAACACACCACAAACTGCCCTCACCTGAGCCCCAAAAGGGAGACCCATTCTCAACTTGGAGGGCTGAGTGGAGAACACTAGTTCCCCTGCTCCTGGCAAAGGATGCCAGCGTTGCCACCTTGGCATGGAGCCCAGAGTTACAAGCTGGCAGTGCCTGGGGGGGACTCCAATATACGTTAGTTGGAAGGAAGCCCAGGCTCCTCATGGAGGCATATTTTAAGCTGGGGCTTCAGGGGCACAGTGATGGGAATATAGGAAACTAATGGCTAGACTTTCTTCACATACACCACATGCAAAGAGGGTTGTATTTCGGCCTCCTGAGGCCCCCTCTGCACTACCATCTGATTCCATGCCCACAGACGGCTGTGCCCACATGGGCTTAGCCTGCCTGGAGCACCCCAGAACTACTGGCTGGAGTTGGCCTTCCAGATACTCTTCCAGACAGCCCCTCAAAGTCTTCCAGACTCCAGAATTTGATTCTTTTCCCCAAGGTTGAGGAAAGGCCTCCAGTACCTAAGTCAGAAGATTAAGCACAGGTCAGCTCTCTCAGCTTCCAGGGCAGGATTGCTCAACTCCTCCTCCTCCGCCCCCAAGCCTTATCTCTGGCATCAACCCAGATCCCTGTTCCTCCAAAGGACAGACTCCTCCTCCTCCTTCCCCACCCTTGCAGGGACAAGCTCCTCTGAGTCTGTGGAACAAGAAGGTCCAGCCAGAGAAGTCTAGAGCTACTACCCAGAGCAATCTCAGTCACACTGGCTTCTGACACCTCCACTTCCAACCCAATCCAAAGGTGGGAGAGGGAGAGAGTGAAATGGAGAGGCCAGTATCAAACACCTTCGACACCTGGCCATAGCCTGTCCTAGCCACAGAAATCAATCAACCACTCCAAAGGTGGAAGGGGTTAGAATCTCTGAACCAGAGCCAACTCAGGCCCATCTATCTGGAAGAGCTCCTGACTTGTCAGGAAGAGTCTAAGTTTCCTTTCCTGGGTCAACATTTGCCTATCCCTTCCCACCCTCCTGCTTTACAGATAAGCCCCTCCTTTGCTTATGACTCCCTGGTCTCCAGTCCTGAGGCCCCTGACTCAGGTTCCAGAGGCACCAGGGTGGAAGTATGCTGGGTACACACATGGGAGCAAGACAAGCATTGGTGGGGGGTGAAGGGGGTGGCATGAGCAAGAGACAAATAAGAGGAAAAGAAGGATTAAGAGAGAAAAAGGCAGAACCCCCAGAACATGGAAGAAATGTTTAAAGTACACAGCATAACACAAGCAATCAGTCCTTGAACTCAGGGGTCTATCGGTGGGGCTAAGATTCGCCCCAGGATTGTTATAGGTTCACAGTATCACACCGGCTCCTCCTAGTCCCTGCAGGCACCACCAAGACCCCTCAGAAGACTGGGAACCCTAGTGGTGATCTCCTGAGGTTTACTGAGCCCCCTCTTGTGGGAAGGAGCAGCTCCTCAAGCAGTGGAGGGACGAAGTCCAAGTTCAGAGATAAACCACCACACTAATCAGTCAGTCACATGGGGAGCTCACAGGGTCACTTGATGAGAGCAGGGGACACGCAGGCACTACCACTCTCAGCAGGATCCCAGCTGCCCAGCAGGGATGGAGCCTCACTAGATCCCCTTGGATGCCCCACAACTCCAGGGGAGCCCTCGGGCCGCCTGAGGCCTGGCTCAGTTCCAGCCTACTCTCCAGTTCGGGAGGAACCCACAGCTCAGCTCTCTTCCTTTGTGCCCTGTTCTTTGTTCTCTTAAAATTCAGTCCATCCTGCTGGTGGTCCCTCCTCCACCCCAGCCTCAGAAAGGGGGCGGGGGCTTCTGGGAGTTATTAGAAACCCAGCCTAAGCAGAGAAGTTGCAAGCTGGGGGCCCCTGTAACGGGCCCTCATTGTTTACACTCCCTGGACCAGCAGAGCTTCCTCTGGTCCAGATGGCCGCTGAGGATGAGTGGAGAGAGATTGTCCCTCCGGCACCCAGCCCCTCCAGGGAGGGCAGAAACCCTCACAGCGGAGGGACACCCCAGGACTCTACACTGATTCAGCTGTTCAGCTACTTGAGCCAAGGGGAGTTGGACTCAGCGAGGGATGTGGGAGCGAGTCAGACTGCAAGGGGTGGGGGCAGTGGAGGGGAAGAAGTTCGAGAAACAAAAGAAAAAGCATTGTATTTCCCCTCCATTCTCCCAGGAAGAAAAGGAAAACTTCCAAAGCCCTGGCTACAGTCATCGGGCAAACACAAGGAACCTGGTTTGAGTTAGCACAGAACACCCCTCCCCCCAGCCTCTCTGGGTCTCTCCTCCCCACACACACACACTGTCCTCTCCCAGGAAGCCGGCCCAGCTCCAGCCCTCCCGCCCGGGCTCCCAGTTCCCTCCCGGCTCTTCGGTCTCCGGGCTGGGTCACTCACCAGCGGCGGCACGGCTCCCGGGCAGGCGGGACAGCTCCTGGTGGACGCGCCAGGGGTAAGGGGCACTTTTGTATCCCCGGCTGGGGGCGCTCTAGGCAGGGGGCGGAGCCAGCGACGGCCGATTCCAGCTCAACCGCCCCGGGCGAGTGATTAAATCATTAACCGACCGCTCCCCGCTCCAGGCGCGCGGCCCTGCGCGAGGCCGGCTCCCGACTCCCCGGCTCCAAAGGGGCGGCCAGGTCGGTTGGGCCCCACCCCTCCGGGAGGCGCCTGGGCCTCTCTCGGCCGCGGCCTCCAGATCTTCCGAGGGGACAGGCGGGGCAGGATCCTGGCGGGGGAAGGAAGGGCTCGCGAGGGAGTCGGATTGGTTCCTTCGCCCATTCCCATCCACGCAGCGCCTTCCCTCCTTCTCCTGGCCTGGTGACACTGGGTGGCGTGCGCTGCAGTGTGTGTACGAGAGCCAAAGCGTTTGTACACGCCTCCGCCACTACAGGCGTATAATTCGGTTCTTATCCACCGAGAACTCTGCGCATACACGCCCCCCTCGGGGAGACCGGGCCGGCCGCGCGCCGCCGATTGCTGTGCTCCTACCCACACCCACGCACGCCTCGTTCCTGGGTAGGGGGGTGGCCCCCTACAACCTGACCCTCTTCTTACCCCAGCGGCGCCCTTAGCCAGGCCCCCAAGTCCCACTCTGGAGTCCTGGCGACCCTGTGTCCGGCTCTCTGCCACCCTCTCCTCGCTAAAACCCGCTCTGCTGGGACACAGGGTGAGCGGCGCCCGATCCCAGGCACCCAAACCGCCTCCACGAGCCCTGGTCCCAGTCTTGCCGCCCCGGGGAGGACGCCGTGGACCTGGGGGTCCCTGCGCCCTCTTCCCCGCAGCCCAGGTTTTAGCAATCCTCTCCGCCCCACATAGGGGCTCGAGCCCCCAAGCCGAGCCCACCCAGGCCTCGCTAGAAGGTTGTCACGTCTAGAAGCGGATGCCTGTCACCTACCTCGGTCCCCAGAGACCCAAGCGCCGAGCTGGCGTGGCTGCTTTCCCCCCCTCGGTAGGCTCCGCTCGGCGGCAGGGCTGGCGGCCCATCTCAGCGCCGGCGTTTGTCTCGCTCTGGCGCTGGGGCTTTCAGGGCTGGCAGCCGCCCGGACACTCCCCTCCCAGGCTCCGCCCGTGCCCGCCCCCCGCCTCCTTCGCGTGACGTCACTGGGCCACCGCAGCCAATGGCCGCCGGCTGCTGGTCCTACCGCGTTCAAATCTAAAAGCCGGAAACTCGACGAGTTTCTCGTGGGGCAGCTGGGCCCGCCTAGCTTCCACCGACCCCACTGCCCCAGCCAGAGCTCCAGCGGCGACCCCCTTCTGAAGTCTCCAGGGCCGCGCCTCCCTCCTGGGCCTGGCTCTGGTCTCTTAAGGCTCTTTCTTTCGTGTCATTTCGCATAATGACACGAAAGAGATAACGACAGCCCAGGTGGCGTTTCTCGTTCTTGTTCCATCCCGGACCTGCTGATCACCTCCTGGCCCCAGTACTGACCGGGATGGCTGCAGGAGGCCCGGCGCCACTAGATTCATGGATTCCATCCCAGACTTAATGGAGACAAGAGGGGGCGGGGAAGACCCGCAAACACCCAGGCGGGGGCCTGGTCTGGGTGTGAGAAGGTTATGGGCAGCATGGTCCTGAAGTCCCAAGTCTGTGGCCTTTGCATCCAAAGCATCAGCTGAAGCTAAATTTTGCTCCTACAGAACGTCAAGGGGGATTAACTCCTGAGTCCTTACTATTTTCAGAAGAATAGTTTCCAGTTGTAAGTGGTCATTACCAAAGCAATAAATGCCGGTGGTGAGATAATCAACAAAAGGGTCCAGACCTGTGGACACAGAGTGAAAGTTCCCTTGTGGTTTGCAACCTCGCCTCTCGTTTTTAAAGGGGATGAAGGTGGTGAAGGCTTCAGATTCTTTCACACCAGTGGCTCTGAGGTCCCTCGGCCCCTAGGAACAGCCATCTTTCTGAGAACGCCACAGTCCTTCCCTCTGCGTACATGTCCCACAAGCAACACCGCATCTGGCGGTTGTGGAGAGGAATGAGATATTAGGTGTGAAGGGGCTTTATAAATATAAAGCAGCCACAAGGGAGTAGATGGTTGTGATTTGGAGGTCAAAGATGTCTTCAAAAGAAATGGGAGCTGCAAGGAACTCTGGGAAAGGCTGGTTGGAAAGAGGTTTGGAAGCACCTCTGGCTTGGAATTCTAGCTGTGCCTTGTATGAACTGACAAGTTACTGGCAAGCTTCCCTGTCTATCAAATGAGACCAGCGGCCTGCCTTCCCCCACTGGGATGAGATCACCCACGGAAGGCACCTGGCCATCCCCTGGGCACATGTGGCTGCCAGTGGATCCCTACCACTGGCGCCCTCCCCCCACTGCTCCCAGGTGGAAGCCCTCCCCATTCCCAGCTGGCCAGAACCTTTTCCTTCTGAAATCACTGGCTTAAGTCTTATCTGTTCCAAAAACAACTTTCCTGGTTTTCTCAGAGATTATCTCCCTCTTCCCCATCTCCTTTTCCATTTCAAGTAAATTATTTTGCCCCCCTTCAGCTGTAAATAATTAGTTTTCCTTTTTGCAAGTGTTTAGGTTGGGATTTCCCAGTTAGATTCCATATCAAGTTAAAATGCCTCTAGGACAAAGTCTTTAGGTCCCTTTGGAATTCTGTTCTTTATCCAAATTCAGGCCCCTTCCACAAGCATTTAACATTAGTGGAGATTTGCCTTTGGGGACAAAGATAGTAAAGCCCAATCTCTGCTCTCTTGTTCTCAGGATGTCCGCAGTAGAAACAGGATGCCCAGGAGAAGGGGCTCACTGTAGCACTGTGGGGGAGATTTGATTTTTAAAAAATTGCTGGCTGGTCTTGGTGGCCAGCGCCTGTAATCCTAGGCCTCTGGGAAGCCTTGGAAGGTGGATTGCTTGAGCTCAGGAGTTCGAGACCAGCCTGAGCAAAAGCAAGGCCCTGTCTCTACTAAAAACAGAAACTAGCCAGGCATTGTGGTGGGCGCCTGTTATTTAGGAGGCTGGGGAAAGAGGATCACCTGAGTGAGCCCAAGAGTCTAAGGATGCTGTGAGCTATGCTGTTAGCAAACTCTACCCAGAGTGACAGAAAGAGACTCTGTCTCAACAAAAAAAGAAAAAATAAGAGGTGCTAATTTTTTTTGCTGTTTGGAATTCCAGGCTTCCAGACCTGTGGATTTCTTTCCTCCACTGAAGCTAAGTTTTGCTCCAACCTGGTAAGCTAGAGCTGTCCATGGACATGGAGAAGAAATTAACAAAATAAAAAAACGTAAGGCTTGAATACCTACCTTGAAATTTCTGGCAAGCTCTGTAAGCCCCAGATTTTGGGGAAGGATTTGAGGTCTTAACTGCACCTTTGTTGTAACTTGACCTACAAGCCTTTAGGCCTAAGCGTGTGTCTCTGCCTGTCTGGGGCGGCTGGGGCCTGCCTCTGGCACTTGGGCATGATCATTGCACTTTGTGGGGCTGGCACCTTGGTGATGTTGGCCCCCCCAGCACATACCTCCCAGTGATTGTTAATGTTGGGATCTGGGCTTTTTAGTTGACATTGTTTTTTTTGTTGTTGTTTTGTTTTGGTGTTTGAGACACAGTCTAACTATGTCGCCCTCGATAGAGTGCTGTGGCATCACAGCTCATAGCAACTTCAAACTCTTAGGCTTAAGCGATTCTCTTGCTTCAGCCTCCTGAGTAGCTGGGACTACAGGCGCCCGCCACAACGCCTGGCTATTTTTGGTTTCAGTTGTCATTGTTGTTTAGCAGACCCGGCTCAAACCCACCAGCTTTGGTGTATGTGGCTGGGGCCCTAGTTACTGAGCTCTGGGCGCCAAGCCTAGTTGACATTGTTTTGCCCGGCCCACAGAGATTGGTTAAGAGGATGGTTAATCTATTTTCTTGCAGAGAAGTTGGAAGCCTCGCTCATTCCAGGCTGGTCTTTGTCCTAAACTGTGGTTCTGGCAGGTCATTTCCTTTTCTGATGTAAGCTTCCCATGAGAACAGTCTATGATTTCCCATGGGTCTCCTGAGTTTCCCTATCCTCTACTGAGGTGCGACAAGGTGGTCCTGGACTGGTCATCTCAAGGTGTCACTGGAGCCTGACGTCAGCACAGTTTAAGGTGGAGCCTTGCTGACCCAAGTCAGGAGGCATCCGCTGGGGGTCTGGCCGTGGGCTGTCTGCGTCCCTGCCAGCCAGACAGAGGCTCTTTCACTCTTCACTTCCCTGTTTTTCTTGGGAACCACCTGGAGCCATTTCACGGGGCTGGGCCAACCTCTACTGAGCAGCTGGGAAGATCCTGAGGACACCAAGTTGCTGGCAGAGTGCCTGGGGCTCAAGGCAAAGCCCCCCACCACCACTGTAGGAAAAGTACCTGCATTTGGAGGCTCTTTTGCACCAGGCTTCAGTTGCATAACCCCCATCCTCTGGGGGAGCTAACACATATTAGGGCTCCCGGGCTGCTGGGCCACACTAGAGAGGAGAGCAATAGGTTTTCCCCAAGGGGCCCTTGGGGACAGGATGGTGTTCAGTGCCATGTTGGAACCTCCCATGTGGGTTCACACACTGCATTTTCTAGGAGAATGAATGAGCACATGCTCAGTCCACACCCTTCCCTTCCATTTGCAACCCCAGCATCTGAGCTCTGCTTGGCCACTTCCTCCACAAGATGAGCTTTGCTCGCCTTCTACAGGGTCACACATCCTCTTAGAATATGACTCCCGAGGGCTCAGGAGGTGAAGAAGGCTGCTGGGCCTCAGAGGACTCCTGGCCCAGAGAGATACTGTCCATTAAGCTGGGGACTCTCTGGGGATAAAAGGTGACAGCAGGATTGAGCTGGGCCCAAGGGAGAGATGAGGTGGGTGAACGGGTGGTACCAGAGATGTCATGAAATTGATTGGAAATGAGTCCGGATGTGGGGATTAGAACACCTAGGTCATACTAAACTGTGTAACTTTACAGGAGTCACTTGATCTCTTGGAGTCTTATCTATAAGGAGGGCATGGTAATAATTCAGACTACGGGGGTCATCAGAAGGATTGGGGGAGATAAAACATGTGGTTCTCCTTTATGAGCTGTTAAATCCAACAGTTACTGTCAAGATGCCAGTGGCTGTGACTGTTGTTGCTAAGTTGAGCTTTAGGCTTCTGGGTACTGTGGCTCCCACATCCCAGGCTTCCCCACACCCCACCGGGCAATTCTGGCTATCACTGGGCTTTGGTATGTTATTAACAGGCTGCCCTGACCACTGAGCTGGGGCATTTCCCGGGAAGCAAAAGATGATATTAAGTTTCTTGAGGGAAGAGTGGGCAAGAAGATACAGCCAAAGCCCTAGGCTCCTGTGACTTCCACTAAAGGCAAGGACCCTTGAAGGAATGTTCCATGTTATCAACAGATTTCTGAAGGCCAGAGCTTCACTCGCCAGTGACCCCTGGGGAAAGAGAGAACCCAGCGGTGCCCTGAAACAGATGCTTCCTCCTGGTGTTCCCAGGACCTGCAAGTTTGAATTAGGACCAGAGCCCCAGGGCTCAGATCATCCTGGGTTGAAATCCTGACTGTCACTGTGTGACCTGAGAAATCACTTGAGCTCCCTTATATTCAGTTTTCTCATCTGTACAATGGGGACCATGCAGGGTCCCACCTCCAGGTGCTGGCATAAGGTTGGTGGATGATATAGGCAGAGCACAGCATCAAGCCAGGGCCATGCCAAGGGCCTTCTTGAATCCCAACAGGTCTCAAAATCAAGGACCCAAGTTAGACCTTTCGGAGCAATGTTGGTCCTGAGTGTCCATCTTTGCCACAGAATGGGGACATCCCTATTAGTGTTTCCCAGAACTGAGCTAACAGAAAAAATTAATGGCCTTATCTGTGAGAGTCAGTCCTGGACTTCTGATGGCAGGTTCACTTAGAGGGGTCGTGCCTTCTGGGCTCTGAAGAACAACCAATGAGAGCCAGAGCCCTCCAATACCTCAGAGAGATGGAAAGAAAGGGTGTGTTGTAAGGACAGCACTTCTGTTTGTGGTGATTTCCTGAGAGCTCAGCTCAGGGGTACATGTGACTTAAACAAGGCACACTTAGAAAAGGCAGGGGCCACTGGTGGAGTGCTTTCTTTATTGATCAAGCACTTTGCTGAAGGTTAGGACCTCCATGTCTCAAACCCACAAAGTAGTTGTTACTCCTGTCCCCTTTTCTTCACTACAAAATGAGAAAAGACTAACTTGCCCAAGAGCGAATAAGGCCACATCCTAGGTTAGAAACACCTAAGGTCAGGCTCCAGCCACAGATCCACAAAACAGCAGGAAAAAAGGATTCCAGCAGAAGCAAGAATAGTTTTGGATCTATCCTGAGCCATGGTGGGTGGGAGAAGGTTGCCAGGGTGAGCCTGGGTCTCAACTTCACCAAGCAGACAGACTGCCTGGGAGGGGTCTATGTTGTTTTAAGGAGAGTGGACTTGAGCTGCTCCAAGGCATTCTTAGCAGGCCACAGTAATGGCCCAAATCACCACCTGCCCCCCTCGCCCTCTGCCATCCCCCAGCCTGCATACACACCAGAGGCCCCCATCAGCTCTCTTCCCAGAGCTCAGCACATGGCCTAGGGGTGAGGATTACTGGAGCTGACGGCATCACTCAGCATCCTCTTCATCCCAATGTGATGTGACACCTCTGCCCAGATGTTCCAAGTGCTTAAAGGAGCAGTCCCCTCCAATCAGGAGGTGCTGGTACTTGCACCATTTACTGGGTCACTTCCACCTTCTACATGCTCTTTGTACCGAGCCCCCCCAGATCCCATGCCCTTTCATTAAAGCTCTGAAGCTTGGATACTTCTGTCTGGGGCTCTTCCCACTTTCCCAGCCTCCTACGCCTAGAAAGAGAGGCTCCTGTGAAAGAAAAGTTTTAAGAGACCTGTGAGATGTGTCTTACCCTCTTGTCTAGACACATCTGACCCTGAACTCCAGCCAGTGAGATTGCGACTTGAGCCAATAGTTGCAAAGACAGGGCCAAAAAGGGGAAGGGCTTGGCACCTCTGTGCCACCTCTCCCACACCCAAGTTGTAGGGAGCGTGAAGGGAAGGTGCAGGAAAAGGTATTTATGGGCTGCTTATAATTGTCAAAGCTCATCACTGGCTGTAGAGTTTGTTTTCTCTTCTCCAGAGTTTTTTAGTTTCCTGAGTGTTGTCTTGGAGGTTTAGTGTATGTGTGTGTCCTTTGGTCTTAGGAAGCCTTGGAGTCATAACAATAACTCATCCTAGTCTGATGTCAAGGCTAATTTACACTTCCAAGTTTGATGGCTTGATGCTACAGGACACCAGCTTTCTCCACTCTCCAAGCCCTCAGTCACCTCTACAACCCATTTGCTCTCTAGAAAACAGTTGTATTGGAAGGCAAAAGACAGGAGGGAGACTGCCCCAGGCCCAGATGGGCAGTGTTTTTGAGTAGCAAATACAGTCTTGGCTGAGTAATGTCTGGGGAGTCCACCAGCTGAGCAAAATGTTGTTTGTCCTAGGTCACCAGGAAGCAACAGGGACAGAGAAGTTGGGTGAGGAAGCTTAGGGGCCTTGTAATTGAGTCTGTAATAAACTAATTACACAAATGTTTTCGGAAGAGAATGTTTCTCCCTTCTTTATGAGCAAACAGTCTGGCTGATTTAGGGAGGATGATAGAAAATTAGAGACCAGCTAAACCACTCACTTTTCAGAACAGAAAATAAAACCCAGAGAGTTGTTGAAGTTGAAGTGACTTGTCCAAGAGCACACATCCCCCTGAGAGCACAATCTGGGAGGAGACACGAGCTCTCCTAACCCCAGGCCAGTGCTTGTTCTACTAATTTGAGATTTAAAAATTATTTTATTTTTGTGAACCATGGATTCCTCCTCCCACGCCCCTGCCTGGGAGACTATACATGCTATAAAACAGATTGGTGGTCTTGCCATGTGTCAAGTGGGTTTAGGGTCCCAGAGCTGTGTCTGCTCTGATTCTCTTAATGAAGTTCTTGGGGTACCTCTTGGAGTACTGTCTGAAAAATCACAACACTCACATGAAAAGGGTAAGCCATCGAGAGTCTCTATAAGATGCTGGGCTCTCATTTCCGAGTTTTACAGCAGTGGGGCCACAGGGCTCAAAATCTTTGCATAGCCCCCTCCTCTGCATGTGTGTCCTGCCAAATAGTATCTCTTGGCTCCTGGGCTTTTGAAAGGGTACTTTTGCTAGTGGAGGATGACTTCTTATTCACACCCCTCTCCCCACTTGCAAAATTTGATCCTGCGCCCTACTCATTTCTTCCCCCTTCCTTCCCCACCCCTTTAATTTCACCACCACTTCCCCCTTTCCCAGAGGGTTGCAGAGAAGGTGTGGCTCCATGTGAGACAGCTTGTTAACCTTGTGGAACCATCCAGGCAGGCTGGATGGTCTTATCCAAAGGCAGACTGGTTGGTCTGTGGGTCCAAGCATTCTATTTGGCATACACAGTTGTTCCAATTACTATTCTGTAGCAAAACAAACTTCTCTCCCAAAACAACACTTTTATTGTGCTTCTGGACTCTGTGGGTTTCAGGAGTTTGGATAGCACACACAAAAAAATGACTTGTTTCTGCTCATGATGTAAGGGGCCTCAGCAGGGAAGACTTGGAGATAGGAGTGACTCTGGCTAGGGGCTAGAATTACCTGGATCATCTTCACTCACATGTCTGATGGTTGATGCTGGTTGTCAGCTGGGCTCTCATCTAGGCTGTCAGCCAGAACACCTACCTATGTATGGTCTCTCATTGTGGGTTAGTTTGGGCTTCCTCACAAGATGGCGGCCAAGTCCTAAGATGGAGACTCCCAAAAGAACCAGGAAACTATGTCACCTTTTATGACTGTCTTAGATTGCCAGACCTGCCATAGTAAAGTACCACAAACAGCAGAACTCATTGTCTCACAATTCTGAAGGCAGTGTTGGGTCCCTCTAAGGACTGTGACAGGGAATGTGTCCCAGGCCTCTTACCTAGTCCCTGGTTGCCTCAGGTGTCCCCTGGCTTACGGAGGCACCATTCCAGTCTTCCATCTTCACATGGCTTTCTCCCTCTGCCTTCACATCGTCTCCCCTCTGTACACATCTGTTTCTGTGTCCAAATGTCCCCCTTTAATGAGGATACCAGTCATATTGGACTAGAGCCTACCTAATGACTTCATCTTAATTTGATCATCTGTAAAGACCCTGTTTCCAAATGAGGTCCCATTCACAGGTGTAGGGTAGAAGCTCAACATCTTTTGGGAGGACATAATTCAGCCCATTACAGAGAGCTAGCCTTGAGAGTCACAGAGCATCGCTTCTGCCTATAGTCACCAGGCCCTCCCCCCAGGTTCAAGGAGAGGGAGTGTCCACACCAGTTCTCCACGGGAAGAGTGTCACAGGCGTGTAAAATGGGAGATGTTGTCGCAGTCATTTTTAGAAGGTACAATCTGCCACAACAGTGTTTAAAACACGTATATTTTTAGTTGCTAGTATTTAAGCATACGGGAAATTTACATAAAAACTTGATTTCTGGTTCTTGAGGCATCAGAAGGACCTGACAACACTGGGTGCTCATTTCCCCATGATGGCAACGAGGGAGCGCCTCCCCCTCCCAGGTGGGGGGGCCTCCAGCTGCCCCACTTCCATGTACCCCTTTCCCAGGCCCCACTGTCAGTTGCCATCTAGTCTCTGCGCGGAACTGCTATTTCCCTTGCACTCAGCCTGGTTCTTTCATGAAGGTCCTTGCAGCCTCTCCCTGGGCAAGCACCCTCCCTGAATGTGCCTCCCCACCCAAGGCCCTGCAGAGGAAGTTCCCCGGGGCAAAACCCCAGAACTTCCCCTAGGGTGAAATCTCCCGTCAGGACCTGAACAATTCCACCCTGCCCCACCCCTGCCCTGAGAGCAGGCAGGAGGCAGCACAATGAGCCCTGCCTCTGATTCATGGCCCCAGTGTCTGCAGGACTGGTCCAGGCAGGACGACTGGGCTGGACAAGCACAGGCAGCTGGCTGGTTGCAGAGGGAAGAACAGGCTGGGGGCGGGGAGGCTGCCTGGAAAACTGCAAACAGATGTGGTCATCATAAGGCCACCCTGGATGGGGTCCACCAGCCTCTTTCTGCCACTCCCCAACGAGTCTCTTTCCAAGAGATGACATCAGGGGCTACTTCTGAGGTGGTTTCCCTGACCTCTTGCCAATCCCATCCATTTGTATTTTCCAGAACAGTGGTTCTCAACCTTCCTAATACCACAATGTATTTCCATTGTTACAAAGGGGTCGTGACCCACAGGCTGAGAATCGCTGTTCTAGAACTTTCCCAGATCTTCTCTGCTATTGGCCAAACTCTTTTGCAACAAATGCTGAGAAAAAGTGAACAATGCCAAGATTGCCAACACTGTTTCTGTGTCACCCCAGGAGCCTTGAACTGGAGCAATGATTTTCTACACAGGAGAGTCCACTAAGCAGCCTGGCCTTGGACTTAGGGGCTGCTTCTTGCTGTTCTGGGCTCCTGCAGGACTGTGAGCAAGTCCCCTCTCCCCGAGGAGCTGAGCCCTCTTTAAGCTCAGCTAGGACAGACCCCAGGCATTAAGGATGTCCCTGAACACCCTAGCTCTACCACCTGGCACAGCTCACTTGGCCTCTCTATGTCTTTTGCTCCTGATTTTGTAAGACTGAACGAGTAAATCTCTGCAAAGTCCTTTGCAAAGTGCCTGAGTGTGAGTTCTTATTAGTATTCACATGTGTCCCTATGCGTGTGTTTCCTCCATTTTGCATCATGCTGTTAGGGTCCAGTGCTATTGGGGAACTGGCGTCTCCCCTGCACGCCCCAGACTGGAGCAGGGTGGGTGTGGTGAGCCCAGGCACCAGGGTGGGAGCCTGCCCTGCCTCCCCTCTACCAGGCCCAGTGCCAGACCCAGAACGGGGCAGATCCTGCCTCTATCCACAGATGGGCAGGCCATGCCTCTGTGCACCCCAAGTCCAATGCACCCAGTGCTCCCGAGACTCCCTGCCTTTACCCAGAGTCACAGCCGTTGGGGAGGGGCTCAAGAGTCCAAGTCACCACCTGGGACAGAGTTACAGTCACCAGTCTCTGTGATTAATATTTTGCAGGTTGATGGCTGGTGACAGTTTTTCCTGACCTCAAGGAATGACTGTTGTTTGTTTCTTAGTGAGGGTAGAGACAATTTATAAAGGGGAGGAGGTTGGGAAGAAACAGGAAGATAAGTATCCTACCTATAGTTGCCAGATTTCATTCTTACAGAAATCTTGTTGAGGGTAGGAGAAGAAGGGAGCGGAAGGGAAGTCCAAGGTCCCAGCAGTGCCTCATGCTTGCTGGGGCCCCACCAGCCTCCACCAGTTTACTGAACCTAGACTCCCAGAGATAAAAGATGCACATTGGAACTCCAAGGAGAGCTTCTCTCTCTCCTTCTCTAGGGCTGCTGCAACAAATTACCACAAACTGGGCACTAAAACCAGCAAAGATCCATTCCCTGGCAGTCCTGGAAGCTGGAAGTCCCAGGTTAAGGTGTGAGCAGGGCCGTGTTCCCTCTGCAGCTCCAGGGGAGGCTCCTGCCCTGCCTCCCCCTCCTCCCGCCGGTGCACATCTCAGCTCCTAGCTGCATCCCTCCAATCTCTGCCTCTGTCTTCTCATGGCCTTTTCCACGTGGCTCCATGTGTCCTCTCTTCTTCTTGGAAGATCCCCAGTCACTGGACTTAGGGCCACCCAATCTAACAGGATCTCATCTTCACTAATGACAACTGCCAAGACCCTACTTCCGAATGAGGTCACATTCTGAGTTCCAAGTGGATGTAAATTGGGGGGGGGGACACTATACAACTACGGTACTACCCTTGACTACCTTATCTGGGGGTCACACCAGAACCCCACAGAGGTTCCAGCAAGCGTGGATTTGACCACAGGCCACTTCAGACTGCAGTTAGTTAAATGCCTGAACCCACTTGTTTCTGTGCAGGTCCATGGCTAAGGATGATTGTTAGAATTTTAAGCAATTCAGAAGAAATAACAACCAAAATGGTATTTCCTTACATGTGAAAATTATATACAATTCAAATTTCAGAGTCCATAAATAAAATTGGATTGGAATATAGCCATCCGCATTTGTTTGTGTGCTGTCTGAGGCTGCTCTGCGTTAGGGCAGAGACTATGTGGCTCACAAAGCCTGAAGTATTTACTTTCCAGCCTTCTGGGGAAAGCATTTGCTGACCTGAGGACACTGCTATTCTGAAACAAAGTTTCCTGCCTGGACTGTGATCCAGCCAGCGTTCGAAAGTCTCTCCCTCTGGGTCAAGCAGTGTCTGAACCCTGGGTGAAGGCTGCTCAGTGATTAAGAGGGGGCACAGTGACACCAGGCAGGCCTGGGTTCAAATCCAGGCTCTGGCATGTCCACGGCAAGTCCTTTCCTCTCTGCATGCAGGAGTGTCTTTATCTCTGAGTAGGGAGGGGGGACCTCACATCCCAGGGCTGCTGGGAGGATCCACAGGTGAGGCCTTTGGCGATGTTTACAAGAGCCGCACCTGCTCGCCAGATCAGCTGTTGTTTCATGAAGCCCTAGTTGGTTTAAAAGGTCTTAGAAAGTCAAAGACTTCTTAAATTGTACATACCAGAATAGTCCATCAGTTATGGTGAAAACTCCATAGGCCTCTCCCGCTCATGCTCACCTTCCCCTTTGCCCCACAGGGGGCTGCCCCTTACGGACTGCATCCCAACACCCTCTGAACTCCCACCAGGGACCATAGGAAGCCAAAGTGGGAGAATGGAAGATGGCAGGAGAGCAAGGCAGGGAGCCATGGGCCCCCCAAGACCCTCCATACCCTGGCCTGGGGAGGTAATGACATGGGCTGGGGTCCTGGGGGCTGTGGTCCTCTAGCTTCCCAGCACCTCACCACAGCCTGGTGAGTGCTCTCTTTATTAAATGCTCCTCAAATAAGCCCAATTTGAAGATGCCAGTTCTTCCCAGCTTCACCAGTAGACTCTGAAAGCCGAGTCTAGCTCTCTCTAAGTTTCTAAGATTCCGAAGTTTCCCACTGACATGCTTTCTGGCTAAGAAGAGTGCTGAGGCAGGGTGCAATACAGCTGGGTTAGGTAGTAGAAATCAGAATGACCCAAGTGGAATTGCTCCTAAAGCTCTGGGAAGATTCCACGTCAAGGTCATTTTATCTGTGAACAATGGCAGTAATTCCTTGCCTGTACAGAGCATTGCATGGCTTATGCATCCTGTTCATACACCATCTCCCTTCTAACACCCACTCACTTTCCTATGAGGGATACAGAGCAGTTACCATCACCCTCATTTACTGGAAGGAGCAAACTAAGGTCCTGAAAGGTTTGCATGAAGCCCCACAACCGGGTTAGAATTGGGACTTGACCCAGGAAGGTGGCTGATTGAGCAAATGAAAACAGAGGCTGCCTGGTTATATGTGAATGTCAGAGTTTATGTATTGTTTAAGTGAATAATGTTTTTGGATAAATACATCCCATGCAAAATATGATTTGGATTTTATTTATTTATTTATTTTTGAGACAGAGTCTCAAGCTGTCACCCTGGGTAGAGTGCTGTGGCGTCACAGCGCACAGCAACCTCCAACTCCTGGGCTTAAGCGATTCTCTTGCCTTAGCTTTCCAAGCAGCTGGGACTACAGGCGCCCGCCACAAGCCCTGGCTGTTTTTGGTTGTAGTTATCATTGTTGTTTGGCAGGCCCAGGCTGGCCTGCCAAACAACATATACCAGCTTTGGTATATGTGGCTGGTGCCTTAGCCACTTGAGCTACACGTTCCAAGCCTGTATTTTATTATTTTAACTGGCCACTCTAACTTGAGCCCAGGTTTCTGATATTCAAGGCCTATGATTTCTGCTACAACAACGATGCTGACACCATAATAGTCCCGAAGACAGCCTCTTAGCAGTGTAATTTCTCTCACATTTCACAAAAATTGGTCAGTCTTGGAGACAAGGAGAGGAGAAAAGTCAGGGAAATTTCCTCCAAACACTGAAGTCAGGGCAGTTTCCTCCAGACATTAGTGAATGTGTCCCAGAGCCTTCTGTTGGGAAAACTGGCATGGGAATAGTGTGGACCCTCAAACAAGAAGACACTGGGTTTGAGAAGATAGTAAGAGAACAAGCCTCCCTCTGAATTTGCGGGTCACAGCATCCCACCTGATGGGCCAGGACTGAGTAGGAGATACGGCACGGGGTTAAAATTGACTTGCTGGTCCTTCCGTGCCACCCCAGCCCCAAATCATGGCTTGTGTCCCAGGACATTGTTGTCCATGTAGCTTGCCTCCCCTCCAACATGGCAGCCCCATGGCCCACCTGTGGAAGGGGCTTCAGCTGGGGGCCAGTAGTTGGCCTGGGAGCCAAGAAGAGCAGCCCTGGTGGTTTGGGCCTTGCTCTCCTTCCAGGTGCAGAAACAGGGAGTCTAGGGGCCTGGAGGTGAGCCCCTCTGGAGGTCACCTTTGTCTAAGAGGTTGCCTCGCTATGCTTCCCACCATGAGTCAGACGCTAGAGGAGATGTTTCCCCCATCCCATTAATGGAGGTAAGACTAACTGGTTGAACTCAAGTTCAGGCGGAAGTTGGAATTAGTGGGAACCCAGGTCTGCCAAGCCCATGCTCTATTTTGTTAACCCCCAGTGCTTTTTTCCCATTTGGCAACACTGGGAACATTAAAAAGAGAATCTCTGTTGAATTCGGAGAGACCTTCCTGAGTTTTTCCAGGGGACAGCAGGGCTGTGCATGGCCCATGCCAGTGTGTCATCTCACACTGTCTCTCTGGGTTTTGGGAGGCTCCATCTCCCCATTACCTTTCTAGCAGATTTACTTGCTCATTTTTCATTCATTCTTTTTTTAAATTCGGTGTTGGTATAATCTTTGTTTCCTCCTTAGTATATCTAACTGGTTGTGGAGCTCTAGGTAGCCAAAATCCAAGCTTGCTGGCTACAGTTAGGGAGGGGCCGGTCTAGAATTAGAAATGAATGAGTAAGAAGATTGGAATTAAGGAACATGGCCAGGCTTCTTGCAGGTCTAGAGCAAAAATGCTTTCTGTGTGCCCTGAACTTTCTGGTATTCAAAGTCCTTTCTTTCAAATCCTATTATTTTTACGATAGATCTTTACAACAGACTGATTGGCAATAGATCAAAGAATCATTCATTTCTCCTGAGAAAAGACAATTTATGTCTTGCCATTTGCAAGGGACCATTCTAGAATCAGGACCCAGACTTCAAGACCCAGAATGTCTCCTGTATTATTATCCTTGAACCAAACATCCTCAGAGTAGTGGATATGGAGTTCCTTCTAATGCAGGTTTCCAATTATGTGTAAGATAAAAATTATGCATAGTCAGGATGACCCCTGAAAATCCCTTTATCAACTTAAAAAGTTGGCTATGAAGTATAGTGCACATGGTTTATACTTCGATATCTTTAGAGCGTGCCTATCTTTTTTTTTTTTTTTTTTTTGAGACAGAGCCTCAAGCTGTCGCCCTGGGTAGAGTGTCGTGGCATTACAGCTCACAGCAACCTCCAATTCCTGGGCTTAAGCGAGTCTCCTGTCTCTGCCTCCCAAGTAGCTGGGACTACAGGCGCCCGCCACAACACCCGGCTATTTTTGTTTGGGTTGCAGCCGTCATTGTTGTTTGGTGGGCCCAGGCCGGATTCGAACCCGCCAGCTCAGGTTTACATGGCTGGTGCCTTAGCCCACTGAGCCACAGGTGCCGAGCCTAGAGCGTGCCTATCTTATCTCTTACTTTACCAGTAGCCATTCTGATGATGCTCTGTATTCCTTCCACAGAGCACACCTGTGCCCGTGGCACGCTGAAGGTAGCAAACTGCTTTCTATCCGGCCTGTTCACTTCTGCTCCTGCTGCACTGAGTTGTACATTTACAAAGAGTCAGTTATTACTGTTCCCAAACTTCTCTATGCCAGTTGTACTTTTTTTTGAGACAGAGTCTTAAGCTGTCACCCTTGGTAGAGTGCCGTGGCGTCACAGCTCACAGCAACCTCAAACTCTTGGGCTTAAGCGATTCTCTTACCTTAGCCTTCCAAGTAGCTGGGACTACAGGTGCCTGCCACAACACCCAGCTATTTTTTGTTGTCATTGCTGCAGTTGTCATCATTGTTTTAGCTGGCCCAGGCTGGGTTCAAACCCGCCAGCTTCAATGTACGTGCCCGGTGCCCTACCCACTGAACTACAGGTGCTGCCTCCAGTTGTACTTTTTATAGTAATTTTATAATTTAATTAAATATGATAGAAGTGGATAACATAAGGGTGGAGTAGAATAGTTATTTCTCTGAAAATTACGTTAGAAAATACTTTAGAAAAAGAATGTGTTGGTAAAGGAAAGTTACAGAAAATGAAAGAATGGGCAGTGGCCATAGCTCAGTAGGTAGGGTGCCAGCCACATACACTGAGGCTGGCAGGTTCAAATCCGACCTGGGCCAGCTAAAGCAACAATGACAACTGCAACAGAAACAATGCTGGGCATTGTGGCAGGTGCCTGTAGTCCCAGCGACTTGGGAGGCTGAGGCAAGAGAATCGTTTAAGCCCAAGAGTTTGAGGTTGCTGTGAGCTGTGAAGCCATGGCAGTCTACCCAGGGTGATAGCTTGAGACTGTCTCAAAAAAAAAAAAAGAAGAATGAAAGAATGTTGAATTAGTTATGGACAAGAACTGTAAAATATTAGGTTAAGATAATATCTAGGATTCTGCTCTTACATCAATCCATAATTTCTATATGTCCTTGCTTTACTGTAAAGAAACAGGCCAGGGGTGGCACCTATGGCTCAAAGGAGTGGGGGTGCCGGCCCCATATACTGGAGGTGGCGGATTCAAAACTGGCTCCAGCCAAAAATTGCAACACCCCCCCCAAAAAAAAAAAAAAAAAAAAAACAGAAACAGGCCAGATACAGAGGCTCATGCCTGTAATCCTAGCACTTTGGGAGGCCAAGGTGGGAGGGTTACTTGAAACCAGAAGTTCAAGATCAGTCTGGGCAACAGTGAAACCCTGTGTCTACAGTAAATACATAGACAAACAAATAAATAGAAAATGGAAAGCACTGATGATACATTATAGGTGTGATTTATGCAAGACAGGCAATAATAAAAAACTCTATCCTTTGAGCCCATTCTCTATCCTCTCCAGTTTGACAGGACATGGGACTTCTCATGGTATATTTCAAACCTTTGAGCCCATGAGAGTAACATTATGGCCCAACATCAGATTGGCAAAGGAATTTACATTTTTGTGTTTTAAGTAAAAATGAAGTGTTTAAAAGTATATAACTGTAAAGACAAATTCCCTGCTTTTCCTGTGTTTCAATCAGTTGAGTACCCTCTATATGAATAAATGTCTGATGTGCATGATATAATAATGTGGATAATGTAGAATAAATATACCCATGAATGGCATTAAATGTACAATTAAAATTATTTCTCCTTCACTCTCTCTCATTTGCGTTCATGTGACTTGATATGCATGAAATAAATGTGGTATAACGGAGCCCCGCTGTATTCAGAAATTCAGCCATCTAATGCTGGGTAGATTAAGTGGTTTGGGCCACCCAACACACAGGGTTTCTCATGGCATCAGCATCACTGGGACCTGAGATACTAGCATTATAGAAATGAAAGTAGGGTATTGAAGGAACTAGACTTAAAATATTGGAGAGGCAGCAAACATCTCAGAGCCAGACTGCTTAGGTACCAAACCTCTCTCTCCCACTTCCCAAGGGCAAGTCACTTAAACCCTTTCTGCTCCAGGTTCCCTCCAGGGGGGTTTTCCCCGAGTTAATATGTTATGCGTAAAGGGGTTAGCACAGGTCCCTGGCACAGGGTGAATGCCACAGAAGTGTTAGCTAATGCTAACATTTGTATGATTATTATTCACTGTCATTTGCATAATGCATCTGAGAAGTTCTTATCCTAAAAGTTTAAAACAAATAGAATAGCACAGTTCCCTTGAAGGCACAGGTGTCAACTCACCTGTAAATTAAGAGCGCAGACAGGCTGGACTGTGACTCTGCAGAAGCTCAGCATGGCTACCCATGCTGTGTGGGGAATGAGGGGTCCCCGTTCACCTTCCAGGGAGAAAAAGAATGAATGTTGCCTCAAAATTCCAAAAAAAAAGTTTATTTATAAAATACTGACGGTTTGACAGGACATGGGACTTCTCGTGGTATATTTCAAACCAATTTCCTTCTTACCTTTCATTTAAAAAATAAACCTGCTAACGAGCTATATGACATAGATATACATATTTTTTTTATTACAGATAGACACCTGCCATAATGAATATTCTCCCCGTAATTTTTTATTATATCTTTTAAATCAAAAAATAAAGATTTGTGTTGAATTTTTTTGTTTGTTTGTTTGGAGTCTATATGGGTAAGGAAAGGTAACGCATTTAAATGCTTTTGGTCATTCTTGTGGAAACAAAGAGAAGGTGGGGGTGGTCCCAAGGGGTCACCTGTGTTCAGGTGCTCAGGGTGGTGGTCAGGGGTGCTGTGTGCACATGTCCACGGGCGCCCCAGCTAGGGACCACACAGAGGCACCAGGGAGTGGGTGGTGGCTGCTCAGATGGTCTTCCTCTCCATCCCCTGCCCATGGCCTCCCCCTACCCGGTGGAGGCACCTTCAGATGTACACTCTAGGAAGGGGAGGGAAAGCCCCCACCCAGCCAGAGTGACGCTATGTTGAGGCTCTGGCACCTTTAGAAGTGCTGCCCAGGGAGGTGTGGGCAGCAACAGAAGGCCTCAAGGCAGCATACGCTGGGCGGGGCAGTCCACCTGTGTCCTTGTTTCCTCTGAATCTCGGCAGTGTCAGGTTTAGGGTAGGAACTGTTTTGGGAGGGGAGGCAGCCTGGGTCTGCAAAATCCCTGGAACCCTTGGAGGGAGGTGCTTCCGGAGCCCACCGCAGTCTTTTTGGTTTGTCTTGGCAGTCTGGTTGTAGAGATGACGTGAACTCCGGAGGCACAGGCAGGAGGGGAAAGAGCAGCCCTGGTGTGCCCAGCCTGGGTTCCTGGGTGCAACACTGGGAGATTGCCTTGGGGCACAGTGAGGCAATGCCAACGGTGCCAGGTGTGTCCTGGTGTAAACCTGCTTCTGGTGAAGTCATATGAGTAGGGCCCTGGTATTGTTGGCTCAGGAAATCAAAGGCCAAGAAGATTCCATGTTACCCATGGGCAGTGCCCACCACCCCTTTCTAATGTGGGAACCTCCACTTCCCCCCAGCAGATATGTAAACAAGGGCAAAGACATGTCTTCTTGAAAATTCTAGAGTTTCACAGCTGGAAACCTGGGCCTCCAGATGTGGCTGGGGTGGTGGAGACAATACTTCAGATGGGTGGGCATTGGCTAAGTGTGGGACTTTAATTTTGATCTCCTAGGCTCACCTAAGATTCTGGTTGGCACAGAGTCCTCACCCTCTCAGACAACAGATCTCCAGGTGCAAGTGACCCCGGCCTCCCATGCCTCCTGGGGGGGATACAGCCTGGGCTGTTGCAAGAGCCTGGGCTGGGAGTTGCAAGAGCCTCTTTGCTCATACACATGTGTGTGATCTGTGCATATCTGTGTGTGCACTTCATGAGCACAGCTGTGCACCTGCACCTCACTGCATGTACACACATGCATTGGCACAGATGCACATGAGCGTGTGAGGGGAGGGTGGAGGAAAATCTTAGTCCACCAAATGGTTCATTAAAGGCAAAGGAAAATTGGCCTCATGCGCACATAACACAACGTTTTTACTCACCCCTGCTTCCTCCCTGCCAAATCCTGCACTGGGCTGGGATAAAATAATTCCCTAATGCAAACTGAGAACTTCCTTAAATGGTTACACACTTGGAAGATAGGGAAAAGAATGAAGTTGTTAAAAAATAAAAAATGAGAGGAGAGAAAAGAAAGCACAGCATGTACTCAGGTGGGCAGCTGCAGATGTGCTGCTATGGAGACACCAGATGCTGCAGAGGGGCGGTAGGGGCTGGTAGGGGTGGGGTGGGGTGTCCAGCTAACAGGTTAGAGGGGCCCTGGAGCACCTTAGTTCCTGAAGGAGCAAAACCTCAGCCCTTTGACCTCCCTGGGGGAAGCATTCCTTCCACGACCCCCTTGGTGGAGAAAGCACTTATCATGCCCTGGAACTGGGTCAGCCTTCCAACATATCCCAGTTCATGTTTCCTGGGCGCCAAGTGTGTTGGGAAAAGCCTATGGCTGGGCACGCCCTTTTCTGGGCCTGGACTTCTTTCCCTAGTCACCATTACACGGTGACTGATTTGGTGCTGGTGTCAGCGTGCACGTGTGTGTGTGTGTGTGTGTGTGTGTGCGTGTGTGTGGAGATGCAGGCTCTCTCCCCACTTTGGTTTGCTTCTGAAATCTCCCTCAACTCTCCTCTGCTCCCCTCAGCGGGGCCAGCGGGGCCCTGGGTCTCCTGCCCATCCCCACTGGGCCTCGGGCCAGCTTCCCAGGGCTGACCAGGATTGTAGAGGGGCCTTGGACAGCCCAGGGAATCAGAGAGGCTCCTCCCCAAACCCCTGTGACCGGAAGTACTAAGTGGGTGGGAAGATCCAGGCCACCAGAAGTGGCTTTTTAAAGAACATTCCTTGGCACAGTTTGTGTGTGTAAAAGTTTTCCCTCCCACCAGTTATTCTGGTCCCTCGGTCCCATCTGACCTGCCCTGGTCTGGCTGTGCATCTTGAACTGGGCTTCCTGAACTACCCTTCAGCGTTCCCAGCCCTGGCCGGGCGAAAGACAGCCCGGGAGAACTCTGGGTGCCCCAGACTCTGCACCAGCCTGGCCTCCTTGCTGGGCTCCTGTGCCTCTGTGCCTACGAGGCTGTGGGTTCAGAAAAAAAGGGACATAGATCTGAAAGTGAGGCCCCAGAGGGATTTCTTTTGGAGAGGATCCACAGACTTTTTCCCTTGCAAATGCATGGGAGGGGTGTGTGTGTGTGTTGGCAGGAACATACCTATCGGGGTATAGTGATATCTGCTCAGATGGAGGTTCCTCAGCCCCCTAGCTCCCCACCCTAGGCAAGCCGTATTTCCTTGTTTAGCCGCTCCCATTTTCCTCCTCATTTAAGGATGGGAAAGGTGGTACCTGGATTGGAAGGAAGAGAACAGTCAAAGCTTCAATCTTATCTTCCTGATTTCCTGCAATGCATTTTCCCACAGTCTCCAGGCAGCCACCTTACACCCTTGCCCTCCCCCAAACCCCAAGCCTTCACCTCCCCTTGTCCTTGCTCAGGAAAGTCAATTCCAGCAAAAGGAGGCCAGGTTCAGTCTTGGGGGAACTGTCCCTCAGCCCTCAGGGCTCTCTTCCTTTGATTCACAATTAAAATAAAAATATGCAGGAACAAGGAAGTAGCTAAGCAAATTCTTACCCTTTAGTTTTGTTTTTTTCTTTTTTCTAAATAAACCAAACGCTTGTGGAGAAGCTGAACCAGGGAGGCAGGCAGTAGAGGCTGCCGAGACAGGGCAGGTTTTTGGGCATGGCCATCTGATGCCTGCCAGCCATGTTGATGGCCCAGGGAAGGAGACGCGGGGGGCAGAGAGAAGGCAGGATTTGCCTCTGGGGACACCCATCTTTTTTGCACAGGAGCTATAGCAGCTGACCCGGGCTCCCAGCACATGCTGGAAGGGGGCAGCTGGCTGGATGTCCAGAAGCTTCCACCTCCCTCAGCCACCACCGCCTGACAGCCCTTGGGTCCTTTGATTTCTCTCCCCCCCTCTCTCCAGGGGCCCAACCCACTTGGTGGCCTGCAAGGCAGGGACATAGCCACTCCCCAGCCCTGTGCAGTTCCCAAAGGAGCAGGGAAGCTCCGATCTTGAGTGGAATAACCACTGGCCACACTCATTCTTCATGATTTCCTCCCCCTTTTCAACACCGGCTTTGCTGGCCCTGGAATTTCTGGACAAATAAACTTGGGAGGTGAAGAGCTGACTTGGTTTCTCGGTGTTTTTGTTTTCTGGCAGGCCGTGGGAGGAGGGGTGAAGGAGGAGCTTGGCTTTTCTTTCTTTCTCTTTTCTCTTCCGTTGTCAAACAAATGATGAAAATCCTGCTATGGGAGCCCGGGAACCAGGAGCGAGGCTGCTGGGGGGACGGTAGAGGGTGCTCTGCTGACTTGGGGGGTTTGGGGGGTTTTGGGGCGTTGGAGTCCGGCTGGCCTTGGGCCGGAAGAGGCTGCCCTGCTGGGTGCTATTGCTGTTGGTGATGGTGGTGTGGTCTGGCTCGCCCGAGTCGCTCTCCGTGTAGCTGTATGCCTGGGCCCGCGAGATGCCTTTCTGCTGCCGCCGCCATGAGTTATAATAAGTGGGGTCGCTGATGTAGTGGTTCACAAAAGAATGGGCCTTCTGGTGGCTTGAATCGACCTCGTACTCACTGTCACTTCCCTGGGAGGACACAGAAGCAGGGGATATCGTGATCAGGGCTGAAAGCACAGACCACTGGTTCGAATCTCTGCCCTACTTCTTTCAAAACTTGGGCTGTGGGCATCTCAACCTTCTTACCATCACAGGGGGGATAAGTCTCTTTGTGCCACATTCTGTCTCCTTTAGAGCAGATCCTAGACATGAAATGCCTACTGTTGGCACCAAGCCAGCTTGAGGTAGCACTAACCTTTGTTTTCTTTTTCTTTCTTTCTTTTTTGTTTTTTTTTGAGACAGAGTCTCATTCTACTGCTCAGGCTAGAGTGCCGTGGCATCATCATAGCTCACAGCAACCTCAAACTCCTGGGCTCAAGTGACCCCCCTACTTCAGCCTCCCAAGTAGCTGGGACTACAGGTGTGCACCACCACACCCAGCCACTTTTTTCCAGTTTTAGTAAACCGGGCATCTTCCTCTTGCTCAGGCTGGTCTTGAACTACTGAGACAAGGGATCCTCCCCCCTTGGCCTCCCAGAGTGCTAGGATTACAGGTGTGAGCCACCTCACCTGGCCTACCCTTGTTTTTTCAATTGAAGTGAGTTTCAAGTAACCTAGAGTGAATCATGTTAAGCAAGTGCCCGATTCAGTGGCATTTAGTACTTCAAAGGTTTTGCAAGCACCACTTCTGTCTAGTTCCAAATCTCTCTTACCAGCGCAACGTCAAACCTGTGAACCACTCACATCCTCTCTCCCTTTTCCCATCCTCCTCGTCACCTGGGACCTCTCCTCTGTCTCCTGGAATTTACCTATTCTGGATAGTTCAGATAAGTGAAATCATACAAGGTGAAATCACAGAGCCAAGCTTTTGCGTCTGTCTTCCTGCTGCAGGGGAATGTTTTCAAAGTTCATCCTCAACATACTGAGTTCTCATCTCTCTCCAGCCAGCACTGGAATAAGAGGCTCCTGTCAGTGAAAAAATGCTGGTGCCTACCCGTGTATTCCAAAACGAAAGCAACACTCAGTTATAAAATAAGCATGGGAAAAACATCAACAGAAGTTCTGAATTTTCATGTGATAACCTCGAAGCTTTAAAAAAAAAAATGAAATATTAAATTATTCTGTTTTTTTTTAATTTTTTTTTTTGATACTTTGGTATCCTAGGCACAGGCTTCATCTGCCTATAGGGGACAGCGGCCCGAGACAAGAGTCAATCTGGGTTTCAAAGTAAAATGTGAATTGTGGATCTAAAAATATCACACACACACCCCCACCCTGAGCTCCCAGCAATGTTTTGAGAACTAATAAGACAACAGATGGGGCCGCCCTCAGAAGTCTCTGGAAGAGAAGCTCTCTGATTTCAGCAAACAGCACAGGCTCAGTGAAATGCAGCTCAGGGGACCCCGCCCAGGCTTCCTCGCCCTGGCCTAGCTACTGCCCTGCCTGGGGGCAGTTATCAAATTATGTCAACCCAAGGAAAACTTACCATGGGGCAGTTGGGGTGGGGGTGGGGGGTGGGGCAAGAAAACCCAGCCTGCCTGATACAAATGAGTTTGGGATGGTCATCTGTGTCCCGCTTCACAGGTAAAGATGGAGTGCTGAGTTTGGCCTTTATTCTTAGGAATTCAGGTCTTTCATAACGTGGGGACCTTGAGAAACAGAGCTACGGTGCATAGAACCACATTGGTACCGACTGCCAGAGCAGGTGCCTCGCCTGGCCCCACAAACTGCCGACCTGCACCAGCCCCACCACCCCGTTCAGAGTTCACACCTCCAGGCTGCAGCTACCTGAGCACCAAGGCCGTGTGCTACTGTGGCCATGTGAGTGGGGACCAGAACACCAGTGCAGACAGGGTGAGGGTTTTTGCTTAGGAAACGATCTAGCTGGACTTGAACTTAGATCTCCCTGACTTCTTAAAGCCACTTGAGATCCTCACGCCCACACTCCTGCCTGGGGCCCACAGGATGGGAATGAGAGCCTCCTTCCCTACTAATGTTGGTTGGGGGATCAACTCGCGTGAGCCCACCTGCTCATTTATGTCCTCTGGCTTCTCCCGTCCTTCTTCTCACCCCTCCTCACCCCTAGCCACTCTCCTTACTGACCCCCACTCCCAGCAGGCAACCCCCCCCTTCCTCTTGGTGGCCAGAACTGACTGGCCAAAAACAATGGAAAGTCCCTGGGCCTTCTCCCCATGACGCAAAGCCAGGATACAAGCCCCTTTCTGTGCCCACTGCCCAGCTGCGGGCCCAGGAGAACAAAGTGGGTGCACACAGGCAGGGTGGCAACCTGGGACGGAGCAGAAAGCATCTGAGTGAGCAGTGTGGTTGCTGTGAGGCCTGAGGCTGAGGGTCTAGGGATGTGGGGGGCAGAAGGACCCTAGAGTTTTCTCCTCTTCAGGTGGGGTCTCCTACCCACTTATCAGCTGGAGTAGTTGCTGGCATTGTTCCCCAAAGTTCTAGAATTTTGGCTGTGGAGAGCAACCTCCATGTCACTGTGGGCTCCCATCCTGCAGTGAAGAATTTCTGGGGTGAGAGGTGGTTATGGCCTTGTGAAGCGCCTGTTCCAGCTGTGCCCTGCAAGGTGTTTGGAACTACCGCTCAGCCTCAGTGTCCTTGTTGTGAACGGGCAGATCTCACGGGTGCAAAGAGCTATTTAGGAGAGAGTGAGGGTGGGCCTTTGCAGGAGGGGGCAGAGGTGGAGTGAGCAGCCTGGAAGCCCCCCTGGGAGGGATCAGCGGGGCCAGAGCCAAGCTGGGGAGGCTGACTCAGCACTCAGGCAGCTGGGAAGGGAGACGAAGGTTTGGCTCCTGCCCCTACACCCCAAGAGACGTGCCAAGAGGGGGCACATCTGGCCTGGAAGTGGCGAGGAGCCGGCCTCTCTGGCCCTCCCAGGGACCCATTCATGCAGGACCATCATGCACTGGCTGCCTGCAGACCACCTACTGGGTGCCAGGCACCCTGTGGGCAGCAACCGAGGGGATGGAGGACACAAAGGGGGGGGCTGGGAACCAAACAGAGCTGTGCTGCAGGCGACGGCTGGGCCGGCAGCAGAGTCTGCTCTGCCCTCTCTCCCCAGCTCTCCAAAGACCAGGGAGGAGGTCTTTGCATTAGCAACTGCTGCTCCCGCCTTCATCTCTGTGAACATCTGTTTCTTTTCGGGGTGGGGGTGGGGTGAGAAGAGAAGAAAGAAAGTGAGGGGGGACCAGGGGCTCCTATTGCAGCTTTCAACTCTCATGGGCCTTGGTAATTGAATGCAGCTTCCCAGGAACTGGCTGAGCACAAAGGGGGCCTTTCAGGGGCTGCCCCGCCAGACCGCCAGGCAATCAAGCTTCAGCTCCCTTCTTAACAGCCCCTCAAAGCCACTCAATCAGCAGTTATCAGAGTCTGGGAAGGGCAGCACAGACTCCAGGCCTGGTGACGGCAGTGGGGAGGGGGCCAGAAGGAAGGAGGCCCTGGGAGAAAAGCGGGGGCAAAACTAAGCCTTTTCACTTTTTGTTCATCTCTAGCCCTAATGATCTGGCAGCAGACCCCAGAGGCAACGGGTAGGGGACCCTTATGTTGCTGAATCTCATGAAGTCTGGGAGGAACGTGTTACTTCCAATGACAGAGAAGTCACTCTGTGCAGCTCCATTCTAGCCTGAAGCTGGCAGCAACTCTGTGCTGGTCTCCGGCCTGTGACCTCAGATGCCCTTACCCTGGAGCCGGCTGGGGCCTCCCTGATTAAAGGTGGGGGTGGGGGTGATGTGCTGAATGTCTCTGGGTTTCTCTGAAAAACCTCACTGGAAGCCCCCTCAAGCCACAATCTTGTTGGGGCCCTAGGCTTCCTGTGCTAAGACAGCTGGAAATTTGCCAGGAATGTCCTTTCAAAAATGCCAGCTCGGACGTAATATTGTGTGTGCTCCTTACACCTTTATAGGTAAAGTGACAGCCAATGTGTGCCTGCCCCTCAGCTGTCACAGACGTCTGTGGCCAGGGGCTTCCCTGGAGGTCACGGAGGTGAGAGTGGAGGCAGTGAAGACCTCTCTCCTTCAGTCTCCACCCATGCCAGGCAGCCAGGCAAGGGTCTCCAGAGTCAGCCGGCCCTAGATCTGAATCCCAGCTGCCTATACTTCTGAGCTCTGTGACTGAGGACAGCTTCTTGGCTTCTCTGAGCCTTTGTTTCCCTAACTGTTAAATGGGAATATCCCACTTGAATGGTGGGGTGTTTAGGGTTAAATTAGAACATGCAAAGCACAGGACTTGGCACATAGGGGTCCCAGTGTAGCCGTGCGTCACGCTCTCTGGACACTCTCTGCCCTGCAGAGTGCTTTGAGTTCGGCATATATTTGGGCTGCCAGGGTCTGTGCAGGTCGGGCTATGGAGAAACAGGAGGGGCAGCCTCAGCTGAGCCTATGAGAGCATCACAACCAGATAGACACGTGACAAACATGGTTAAAAGGTCAGAGCCACTCAGCAGAGGGCAATGACAGATCATGACCATCGCTGCAGCCATCCTCGAACCCACACTGCTCCCTTCTACACACGACCTGGTCTCGTTCACACTTCAAGCCTCAGCAAATAAACGCCACCTCCTCCAGGCAGACCTGAGACCCCAGGGGTGGAGTGGCCTCTTCCGTGAGGTCTCACAGCACTTTATCTGCCCCTGTACCACAGAAACAGACTTCTGCTCACTACTTTCTTCCTGAAGTCCCTATTGGTGCCATAATATTTTAACGAGAAATGAAAATGTGATTATTTACATACAGACGGTCTTCCCTACTAGATCATAAACCACTATAATGCAACCTTTCTAAGAGTTTGACTTGGCCTCTACTTGGCCACTCATTTATAGTAGAACAAATACCGTATTTCCCACGTATATTGCACACTTTTTGGCTCAGATTTTTGAGGGGAAAAATAAGGATAGTACCCACAGGGTGTCCCCAAAGTCTCCATACATAGGAAAAATGGAAAATTGTCACTCCATGTGCCTTACAAAATAGTATACATATTTTGTCAATAAAACAAACAAAAATTTGAATTACAAATTTAGAAGATAAGATGTTTTTCTTGAAAGTTTGGGCCAAAAATGTGGGCATGCATTTTATACATGGGGCAAAACATGGTAGTTGTCGGGCAAACTCACCGAGGAATAAATGAATGAGCTCCATGGAGAGCCAAACCATCACTTACTCCTGACAGGTGCCACATGGGTCTCACGTGCACAGGTGTATAGGGCAGAGATAACAGGAAGGTGTGGGGCTTCCTGACTCACTCTGTCTCATCTTTATCTGCAAACAGCTCTTATACCACTACTTGAGGTTTCAACAAATAGTACTGGAAATATGATTCGTCCTATATATTCTTACTTTTACATATAAGCTCAATTCTATTACCATGTGCTTATAGGGGCTGTCCATCCATGATATTGTAAAGAATTGAAGATCAAGATTAGAAGGCGTGTGTCATTGGCTTGGAATTTCCTTTTTTGCTGAGATTTATCTGTACGGTAAATACATATTTTTCTCTACCAAACTTGGGTTCTTATTTTGAAAACAGAGTTTTCAAAACCGCACTGCAGTTTTAGAAGTTCCATCAACAAGCCATGAGCTCTTTCAATTGTCCAGTCTCTGGGCACACCTCCCCTCTGCCTGGTGCCCCTTCTGTGCCCCTGGAGGCACAGCTCAATTACCCTTAGCCCCTTCTCGGGGAGCCAGCCCCTCTCTCCTCTAGCCCATCACCCACACTGGATTCGGCCTTTTCCACATCATATAATGTGTGTTTGTTTATAGGTGAAATTGACTTCCTGTTTATTACCATATCACAGGGAAGTGGCGAGGCAGATTTCTGCCAGTTTTGGGATTTGCGATTTGGGTGGTCTGACTTAGAATATAAACCAGGCTGGTGTGTACAGAACTCACTCTTCAGAGTGAATGGGGAGGGGAGCCTTCAACTAGGTAGGTGGTCACTCCCCTAAGCGGCCCAAACTGAGGAGCCCACACCTGAGTGGCTGCCTTAGGGACGTGCTGTGAATGAACTGTCACAGGCAGGGTAATGTCCAGTGAGCAGCCCCATCCTCAGCTCCAAATGGAAGTCATGGCAGTAGTTTCTCTGCACCCCAGAAAGGGCAAGGTGGCCCAGTAGCTTCACCCCTGCGCCAGTGAGCAGCAGAGGAATGACTTCTCTGCGAGGACATCAGACAGAGGCCAGTGCTCTGTCTCCAGTCTGTCCCCTCCAGCCCCTCGAGGGCTCCCGGCAGGCAGGGCCCCATCTCTGTCACCCTCCGAGGCGTGTGCTCCGAAAATAAGCATTGAGAATCAGCGTCTGCCTCTCCCTCCACACCCACTGGAGGAGATGCGGACACTCAGGCTGTAGCTGCCGCTGAGACACAAGACCCTGGGGCATGGAGGAGACACCCCCACGATGAAGCAGGTCCCCTCGTCCCCTCACTGAGTCAGAAACAGCCCTGTCATCACGGAATCATGAAGGAGTCTGCCTGGGCACTCTTGGTGACAGCTGGGGGCTCAGGGTAGTAGCTATTCACCGGCAGGCACGAGAGTAATTTCACAGTTAACAGTGGGTACAGAATAACAGTGCCCGGGATGGGGGGACACAGGGCACCAAAGCCTTCCGTGCCAAACGTTCTCAGCGTCTTCCTGGGCTTTCCTGTCTGTGAGGAAGCCAGTCCTGGCCACAGCCTCCTGGCACCTAGACTACCCACGGTGACCCTGCAGCTGAGTGCCTGGTTTTCAGGAACAATTCTAGAGCAAACAGACCCAAACTGTCCTGGGTACATTTTCCAGAGCCCTGTGAGGAGCCTGGGACTGCACCACCCTAGTCACAGCTCAGTTAATGTAGCCCCCGCCACATGGACGGCCCTATGTGGGTGAGGGGCTGTGACGGGCCTCCCAGGTCAGAATCATTTAAGGGGCGGAGTCGGGACTCACACCCTGCACTGGCGCACCCAACCAGGACAACCTGCAACTCTCCAAAAGTGTCTCCTAAGCAGAGCCCTCAGGGAAGGCCGGAGAGCCCTCCCAGTGACCTCATTGCCCAAAGCCCCTGGGGCTTGGGAAGGACTCCAGTGCCTAGAGCACTTTCCTTTGAGTTTCTTAGTTCTTTGAGGGTGAGTTTGAGGTTTGTTTTTTTTAGAAAACCCATAGTTACTTGTCAAATGCATCAGATTGCAGGGGTGAAGTGAGTGGTTCCCTCAAGGGTCTCTTCAGCAGGTTCTGAAGGCTTTTCCAGAAAGCTCTGCAGTGAGGGTGACATGACTGACCTGTGAGTGCGGCTCTGGGACAGGGTAGGACCTGGAGGCGGTTGACTGCAGGCAGAAGGCCTGTGTGCAGCATCTGGCCCTGAAACGCCAGAGCTGCAACCCTAGCTTGTACTCTCTGTCTTTTGGAGCCGAGCCAACTTGGACTCCAGGTCCCGCCGCAGCGCCCCGCCGTGGTTTAGAGACGGTCTCGCTCTTGCTCAGTCCGGTCTCCATCTGATGAGCTTAGCGATCCACCTGCCTTGGCCTCCCAGAGTGCTGGGATTACAGGCATGAGCCACCGTGTCTGGCCCTCAGCAGTGTTACTCTGAAGGGGCCACGCTTCTTTGAATGTGTGAGTCTGGGTGTTGGTCAGGGAGGAGGGATAACTTTGCAGCCCTGAATCTTTGTTTGTCTATCCTGGGGACTGTATTTGCTGTTAAGTCCATTCTGGTGGTTAGCTTTTCATTCTTTTAACGACTAGTGACAGAGGGCCCAGGTACCACGTACCGTTTAAGACACTACAGATTCAAATGATCAGAAATATCACAAGTTCCTGCCTCTGTGGAACTTGGCTTTCAGAGTAAGCAAGCCTACGCTAACCAGGCCCCGGGGGACGCAAACCCCGAACCATGACGACCCCTGCAGGCCTCCAGAGCCTGGACTGTGTTTGCCTGCCTTCAAGGGGGCTTGAGTAGCCTGCTGTGACAGCTGCCTTCTCCACCCAGGAAGCCTCCTCTCTCCAGGGCATGTGCTCCATGGGAGTGACTGCTCCAAGTTGCTATGGAAACAGTGTTCCCATGATGGGCTTGTTCCTAATAAGTCAGATGGAAGGCTGAGTGGGGATTTTCGGCCCTCTTTGTCTACCCTGGGAATAGCTTCTGAAACAGGATGCTCTTCAGGTCAGGGGTTTTTCTCCTGGCCACTCCATCAAAACTGGGGGGCCCTAGCATGGCCGCATGGCCAAGGGATGATTCTGTGTCCCTCTGAGGGTCCTTCAGACTAATGCAGAGATGGTGACAGCTGGCTTATGAGATACCTGGGCAGTATCTTCTGCATTCAAAAGTCTCAGTCCCCAAAAGATCAGTGTATAGACAAAGGGGTCAGAATAATAATGTGCCCTGCAGGAGGCCAAGGTCCAAAGTGGCCAGACAGGGTCACACAGGAAGTCCCTCCCACCAGTCGTCCCTCTGCATGGATAGAGGAGTCCTGTGTCCCAGCCCCACAGGCAGAGGGAGTTCCTTTTGGCTTTCTGACTTCTACCTGGACCGTTCAGAAGCGAATGGTTGCCAACTTTATGGGGAAGAAAAAAATTATACTTCAGGAAAAGGACCCAGGCCCCTGTGGGCTGGCCTCATGAGTCCCTAATATCATTTTTTTTTTCTTTTGCAATTTTTGGCCGGGGCTGGGCTTGAACCCACCACCCTCGGCATATGGGGTAACGCCCTACCCCTTTGAGCCACAGGCGCTGCCTGTGAGTCCCTAATATCAATGTGGCTGCATACGGGATCAGGGCAGCTCTACCTGCTCCATTGAATCCCAACTAGACTAGGCCAGTCTAAGTTGGGGTCTCTCTCTGCCAGCTCTGAGCTAGGTGGTTAGGTCAGCCTTCCCTGCTCTGCCAAGCCCCTCAGTAACCCTAGAGCCAAACAAACAGCAGCAAGTGACAGGCTTGCAGCCCGCAGCTTGCACCAGACCCCAGGCTTCCGGGCACATCCGGCCCTGCCAACAGCCCTGCTTCTGGCTGGCATGTCTTCTTTTGCTTCCTCTCCCAGAACTGGGCAGAAAGGTCCAGGGCGTGGGATACAGTGGCCTTTGGTGTCCCCTTCCTCAGCAACCACCAGGCTTGGCTGAGGCCTGGGGAGAAAAGCTGCAACGTCGCATGGCTGGAATGCACTCAATGCCTCCCTCACGACCTGGGACAGTGTCCCCAAGTGACCCACCTAAGGGCAGCTCCCTAAAGCTCCGTGTCCTCTCCGTGTAAAAGCTGCCATTTGCTGCATGCATGCCATGTGCCGTGCTCCGTGCTGAGCCCTTCTGTGCCTCATCTCACAGATGTCCCCGCCGCCCAATGAGAACCTCGTCATCCCTCCCTGTTCTACAGATGGAGAAACTGCGGGTTACAGAGGCGAGCTACCCGCGATGCCCAGTGCACAGGCAGCAAAGCTGGGTCTCCAACTCAGGTCCAAACCTCCAAAGCTTAGTGCCTCGCTAGTCTACACTGCTTCCCACCCTCAGGCTGCAGGGCACTGATCTGAATAGTTAAGGTGAGCGTTTTCTCAGGCCTCTGGCAGTGCAGGGCTAGATGTCAGCCTTCTCGTTGGAGTGACCCTCTCTGTGCCTTCAGCACGCGTCATTGTAGGCCAGGCCTGCCGAGAAACTGAGCACATGGGGTGACTGCTGCCAGCCTAGAGAACCATGCTTTCTCGGGGGGGGAGGGTGCATATGATCAAGGTTCCAGGGACCCCATTGGCACTGGGTGCAGACTCGGAGCAGAACTCAGGAGGTGGCAGCTGGTCCACATGACTTTGGGGTAGTTCCCTGGGCCCCTTAGTCTGTATAGCCCCGTAAGGGGAAGGAAGCCCGGGTGCCCACTCTGAAGCTATCTCTTTTCACTGCCTGCTCTGGGCGGCAGCTGCTCCCCTCCCCTCTCCAGGGCACCTGGCCCTCCTCCCCTTACCTGAGAGTCGGAGATTTCTGAGGGCTTCTCGGTCAGGCTGCTGCTCTCTGCAGGGATGAGGTCATTGTATTTGGTGACATCCTCATCAGAGTAGTGGAGGCTGCCTGGGCTGGGCCGGGGAGGAGATCTGGAGAAAGAGCAGAGAAGTGAGGCTGAGAAATGGCCTCACTCAAAGCAGCTGCCCCTGCCCGGAGACCACAGACAGGCATGGGGCCAGTGCCCATGAATCCTTCCACCCTGGGCTCCTCCCTGTGCCCACTTCACGGAGAATGGGCCTTGGAGAGAAGAGTATGGAGGAGGATGAGGAGGGAAAAATGAGGTGTCTGCTAACTCTGGGGGAGGGAATGTCACCATGGCTGGGTTCAGGGCCTCAAGCCTGGGGCTGGTTCGGTACAAATGGCATTTCCACGTACACACAGTGGCATAGGGACACACGGAAGCCTGGGTATGTGTGCTGCGCACCGTGGGTGGGAGAGGCTAGGAGAGGTCAGGGAAGGGGGCAGTGACTGGTGAAATGCCCCCTTGTTACATGTGCCAGGGCGCTGGAGCCAGCCTGGCGGGCCTGAGTGGCCATGCTGGGTCCGGCTAGGTCTGCCCTGGCAGCCGCAAATGGCTCTTTCTTCGGAAGGCTGGACTTGGCGGGGGATGAGAGCTCTCTCCGGCCCGCGAGCCCCTCCCTCTGTCCGCCTGATGGACACACACCACACACGTTGCTTGGTCCCTCCAAGATGGAGACAGAGAGAAGCTTTGTGAGTTCCCCTGAGGGAGGCTTGACTCCCCTGTCTTCTGCCTCCAGTGAGCCGGGAATGTCAACAGGGCTGAAGCCGAGACAGGCACCTTTCTGTCTAATCTCCCCTCAGCTCAAGGAGCATGAAACTGCCACGTCACGTCCAGGAGGGCCAGGTGGGCCCAGCAGTCACCCATACCCTTGGAAATGGGCAGCCCAGCCGAAGAGAAGTCAGGAGCAAACAGAAGCTGAACACATCCTACTGGCCTCATCCTTCCCTCGAGAATGCTGTCCTCTAATGGTATAAATAAGGACCTGGAGAGAGGGTTTCCTGGACAGATGTAGGGATCAGGCAATGTCACCATGGCTCCAAATAGCTCTCATCCCCTGCCCAGTTCAGCCACTCAGGCAGCAGCAGTAATGGGGCGCTCCTGCTCTGTCATTCAGGTGTGGCTGTGCAGTCTGCCCCTGCTGGGGTAAGTGACTACTTGCAGGTCAGTTCCCATAGCAGTCAGCTCCAAATAGCAGTAGGTTGGTCTAAAAAATGTGACCAGTTATTTGCATTCTGCTGTCATTGGCAGGAGCCCTCAGTAGCCACCTCCCTAGTGTGCCTGGGACCCCAGGCTGCAGCTTGGCCTGGTGGGGCCAGTATAACCCCCAGCTGTATCGCTCAGGCCAGGGGTGGGGAACCTGCAGCCTTAAGGCACTTGTGACCTTCCTGGTCCTTAAGCGTGGCCTTTTGACTGAATCCAAATTTTATCTAACAAATCCTTTCATTACAAGGGGTATAGCAGAAAGAGATGAAACTTTTCTTGCCTCCTTTGGTGCTTAAAAGAGAATAACCTTGAAATCAGAAGGCTACAACTCCGCTGTCCATTCTCAGCCCTAGGGTGTGAATGCTGCTTCCCAGGACAGGGTAAGGCCAAGTCAGTGCTGCCTGCTCTGTGGTCCTCCCTGGAGTTCTCCACTCTGGGCACTGCTGGGCCCTGGGGCCCGGCCCCCATGCACAGGGCTCACTACCTGGTGTACAGGCCGTTCTTCCGGCAGAAGGAGTTCTTGACAGAGAGCCGCCGATTGTTCAGCTCCAGAGCAGGGAAACTACTTTCATCCAAGCTCATCATCTCCCCGTGGCCTAGGGCTCCAGACTTGCCACTATTTCCTGGGGGGAGAGTGGTGTCTTTTAGACCTTGTGACTGCCCGTCTCCCACTCTAGTCCTCCCACCTGGCTGGGCCACCCCCTTTCTCTTGATGGACTTGAGACCAACATAAAGGACTGGGGTTGTGTGTAGGAAGCCCAGGCTGCCACATAGCATGGTAGGTGCACTGCTGGGAGGACACACACACCATCTCCTGCCCTGGCCTAAAGGGAGACAGACTCATGAAAGTCAAGTCCAGCCCACAGGGCTCAGTGCCAGCTCTCTCACCTGCATCCGTCTTCTTGGCATACTTCTTGCTCTGGCCACGGATGATGAGCACAAAGACCAGAAGCAGAATGAAGATGAGGCCAACCAGGGCAATGACCACCAAGAACCACCACTCTTCGTAGAAGGGGTTGGCTTTCTGGGCTGGAACACAGGTGGTATCAGGTTGAGAGCGCTCAGACTCCTCCTGCCTCCAAACCTTCTGCTCTAGCAGGGCCCCTCCCACTGCCCACAGAGTTCACAGGAAAGTAGGGTCTCTGCCCTATGAATGTGGGAGACAGTTATATCTCAATGCCAGCTCTGGTCAATGGGTAAAGGGCTGCCTGAAGGGCTGATCGAGATGGGTTCTGGGGTTGTTTCCCCACTCATTGGGAAAGAGTGCTGGAGTTGATTGGTGATGTCTGCCAAGGAGACCAGTGGGGGAGTGGTGTGCACTACTTTTCCTTTTTTCTTTCTTTCTTTTTTTTGGGCCTTGACTAGGGACTACCTTGACAAATAGACCTAACTTTGTGTGGGGACATGTGCCTCTCTGGCCTCCAAGAGGCCAGGAGAGCTTTTCCTAAGGTTCAGTTTGGACTTTTTTTCCTGGTGGCAGAAAGTCAAGCAGGTGGGAGGATGGATGCAAGGAGGTCTTAGGATGCTTCTTCCATGTGCAGCTCCCCATCTTTTAAAGCTGCATGTGACTCTGCTTTCTGCACCCAGCCAGAACTAGCCAAGCTGTGTGGGCAAAGGGTGGGCTCTTCTCTTTCAAACCTGAAGCAGCTCTGTCCTATAATTTAGTTCCATCAGTATGGGCAAAGGAAGATGTGCATGAGGGGAGGGAGGATGGCAGGATTCTGGAAACTCATCTAGTGGGCAGAAATGCTAAGTGTCCTTCTGCCTTGGGGGAAGGGGCCTGAGCACTCAAGGTGGTTATTGATTAGATTTGAGGTCATGTGTTTAGATTCTGGAGTCCTTTGTGTGTTCTGGGACATGAAGGAGAATGAGGAACTTCAGCCCTGCCCAACCTGAGCATTGCCCAGTAGGGCCTAAACCCCTTTGGTGTCAGCTGCTACTCCACAGGCTGCTGACCTATCATCTTCGGGGGATGGTTTCCATGGAAACATAGTCCATGGCCTGGCACCCTTGAATCTCCTGGGCACCCACTAATCTCTCTGTAAGCCCACAGAAGCTCACATCTTGGCCCATTGCACCATCCCTACCCAGAGCTTCTGGGCCCTTGAATGGGAGCTCAAGAGATCCAAGGCTCCCACTTCATGTGGAATCGAGGGCTGACCTGGGGCCTGACCCCAGCACCGACTGCTAAATACATAAGGATCCTGGAGGGGACAATGGATTCCCATCCTCAACCCAATGCCTTTGGTACTCAGGTGCCTTTCCTTCCCCACTGCCCAGCATCTGTCTCCAGGCTCTGCCAAGGACCCTCCCTTCTCACAGGCCAGTACCTGGCACAGACTGGGAGGGGCTGCTGGGGGTGCCGAAGCCGTAGTCATTGACCGCGATGACTCGGAAGTCGTAGCTCACACCCGGCTTCAGGATGTCCATGCTGAACGTGTAGGAGCTCACCTCCTTGGGGATGTCCTTGATGAGGATGTCCCACAGCCCCTCATCTGCAGGGGCACAGAGAGGGAGTCCCATGAGGCAAGGAGAGACAGAATCCCCTTTTCAGCCCAGTCCTGACAGTGCTCCCCGAGGGCCAGACCTGCTCGACCACCGTGATCACTGCAGACGCTCAGATCGTGGTTTGCAGTTTTATAAGAGGACACCTTCAATTCTTTTAAAACACAGGTAACACATAAAACCCCAAGTACTACACAGAAAGTACTATCGCAACCAACCCAGCACCACCATCCAGAGAAACAGGCTCAGCACGTCAGTGGGCAGGAGGAACTCTGCCCCTTCTGGCTTCCGCATCATTGAAAACCGTGGCAGACGTGATTTTAAGGGGCCGCCTAGGATTTGATCCCGTGGGAATATCCTTCTTTACTTAGCCAGGCCCCTGCTTCTCTAACCCCCTTTCTATTCAAAACATGTACAGTGGTGGCATCAGACGAAATAAGAGAATGTCTTTTCTTCTTTATAATAGCAGTTGCGGCAAAGATGGGGGTTGCTTAAGTTTGGTCAAGTTGCCTGGATTTGACAGGGCCCATCCTCAGCTGCCTCCTCTCTTAGGAGCAAGAGGGTGCCCAGATGGCCACCCCATCTCTGAGCTCCTGAGCTTCCTTCAGGCCTCCCTGTGTTCGTGGCTCTCTGGGCCTCACCCAGCGGGACATAATTTGCTCTCAACTTTGTTCAAAAGGAAAGAGAGAGCACTGCCTGTGCCGGGGAAGAAGCGCACATCGACCACAGTCCAGGACCGTCCATCATGTTGATGGGGAGGCCAAGAGGGGCCCCGGGCAGACATTCTTCATAGCCGGGGCTAGCCTGGCTTGACCGAGGCTGAATCTCCCATCTGGCTTGTGCAGTGTCAAGCTGCCCTGGGGCCCGGTTGGAGAATCTCTTCATGGAGGAAGGTCATTGGTGGGCCAGGCTCCCTCCATAGCCTGCTCCTGGGAGGTCACCCAGTGGCCAGTGGGTCCTCTAGGCTGCTGCCATTGGGGAGCAAAAGATCCCTCAGTCCCCCAACCCAAGCACCTCTGGCTTTGGCCTCTGTGACACCATTTTTCTCGTCTGCTTCTGGACCCTCGCTCAGAGCTGCCCTTTGGGGGGGGCCTGGGGTCCAGCTCCCACACTGGGCTGATGGCTTCTGCCTGTTTCCTCACCACACTCTTTCACAGGCCAGCTAGTACCCCAGTGGGGGCACCTCGACCGCCCTACCATCCTTTGTGAATTCTGGACCGAGCGTGTGCAGGATCTGCTGGGGAGCAGCCTCCCCGCTCCAGCATGGATCCCCCCTATTTGGGAACGGCCGTGGGGGCCCTGTCTGCATTCAGAGCCGTCTTCACGGAGAGCTCCAAGGCCTCGGCCTCGTTCTTGGTCAGGCTTGTTTTAGGCATCTGCTTTGTACACATCACACCTTCTTGTTTAATGTGGCTCTCTCCTCTCCCCTCCCTCCCTTCCCCTGCTAGGCTGTGAAACCCCTCAAGGGCAAGGACCACACCTAAGTTGTCTTTTTTTTTTGAGACAGAGTCTCACTTGGTAGCCTAGGCTAGCGTGCCATGGGGTTCTTGCTCACAGCAGCCTCAAACTCTTGGGCTCAAATGATCCCCTTGTTTCAGCCACAATGCCTGGTTGGTTTGTCTATTTATTTATTTATTTTTGGTGAAACAGAGTCTCATTATGTTACCCTTGCTAGAGTGCTGTGGTGTCATAGCTCACAGCAACCTCAAACTCTTAGGCTTAAGCTATTCTCTTGCTTCAGCCTCCCAAGTAGCTGGGACTATAGGTGCCCACCACAACGTCCGGCTATCTTTTTCTTGTTGTTGTTGCAGTTGTTTAGCTAGCCCGGGCTGGGTTCAAACCTGCTACCTTTGGTGTATGTGGCTGGCAATGTAACCAGTGTGCTATGGGCACAGACACAAGTTTGTCTATTTTTAATAGAGATGGGGACTCACTCTTGCTCAGGATGGTCTCAAATTTCAGAGCTCAAGCTCTGCCTCGGCCTCCCAGAGTGCTAGGAGGCCTAATTGAATTCATCAGCCCAGCAGCCAGCACTGGCTCCCTCTGAGTGCCTGCTGAATGAATGAATGGAAGGGAAGGAAGCCTTCTGGAACTCCCTGGCCTTTTGTGGCTTGAGTGCCCAGCACTGGTGCTTCGGGTCTTGCAATTTAAGTATTGGGGTATAGATACATTTTCCCCATGTGACTTTGAATTCTTCCACTCATCTTCGAATAACAGTCATGATGTTGATGACCATGATGGTTACAAAAGCTGGCACCCACTTCTTTCTTAAGCATTTTGGGTCTATATGCTTTGCTTTTCATATCCACAGTCATGGTGAGAGAGAAAACTACTGTCCCATTTTGAGGACATTAGGGCTTGGAGAGAGCTGAACTCATCTTCCCAAGGTCACACATACCTCATGCCACCCCAAGTGGCAGAGCCAGGCTGACTCTGCTTGCTCAGGACAGGTGTGTACACCTCGGAGTTTGCTGGATGGGCTCAGCTTGCCGAGGACCCTGCTGCCCCCTTCCAGAAGCAGGGCCTCCCGCCTGTGATTTAGCCCCACACAGAGACAATGGGTGGGGCTAGGGCAGCCAGGCCAGGCCAGAAGCTGCTAGAATGTCACACTGTGGTTCTGGCCATCAGCCCTGGGAGCTAGCCATGGAGCAGGATGGGTTCCCTGGGCTGTAAATGCCCTGAGCAAATCTCTCCCTGGGCCTGCAGTGCCCTGCAGCTCTCTGGCATGTTCGATTTATCCTGTGCAGCAGGCAGCAGGGCCATGCAGGGGAGGCCACGGGATAAGAGCGCTTTCGACCCAAAGACCAGCAGGGGTGGGGGGCAGAAAGGGGAGGATCTCCACCCCAAGACAGTAGCCTGCTCTGAGTCAGTCTCAGGGATAGCCCCAGGCCCTCTGCCCTCCCTTTGGTTTCTGACCCTGACCCCTAAGCTTCTGGCACTGCTCCGAGTCTTAGCCTTTCGTGGGGTTCTTCCTTTTACCCTCAGTCCTGATTACATTTGCGGCTGAGTCATGGCCCCCAAACTTAGAACACCAGGGTCCCATGCTGGGCCTCCCAAGGGAACAGTGGAAAATCAACAGGGCCCGATTCCAAGGCCAACATTCCAGAGCCTGGCACCCTGGCTGGCCCACTTGGGTGGAATAAACAGGTGCAGGCCCTGGCTGGGAGAAGCACACAGCGGTCTCCTGGCCAACTCAGCAGCCAGCACCGGAGGGCCGGGAGGGACCATCTGGAGTGGGGAGTGAGCCAGCCCTGCGTGTGTCCTCTGGCCTGGTGATGGATCCCAGCAGCCAGGTATATTAGCTACTTGCAACTGCAATTATTAACATATGATTAAGGCAAGGAGGGGTTGGTATGGTTTCCAGGAACTACTAGAATTATTATATTAACTCTTTGCTATGGGGTGCTGAGCACCCAGCTATCCTGAGGTATTAACGATTTATCCCTGGGTTGTTTCTGTATTCCTCGTTAGATGTAGAAGCTGCTGATATTCTTGAATTCTTCTCTTTATGATTATTATTTGCTATTTAGGCTGCGGCAACAAAGTCTTTTTTCTTTCTCCACTTTAGTCACCTAAGCTCGTATCCATGGCATGCAAAGAATACGCCTCCAGCCCTTGCTGACTCTGGCACCTCTGATTAACTCAGATACCCAGCAAGGCGGGGAGCCAGCAGGGTTGAAGCTCCTGTGAGGATGCAGAGCTGGGAAGCAGGTGTCAGGACAGTGAAACAGGAGCAGTGGGGACGGCCCCCAAGTGACTTATCAGGCGCTTGTCTCCGGATGGCTTTGGAATTTCTTGTGATTTGATTTCAGGCTTGACAGGAGAGGTTGGTACAATTACAGGAACAGCTGAGACAGCCTTGATGGCAGAGATTAGACTCAAAGAGGTAGCTGGGGTCTCCTTAGCTCTGGGGCAGAGGTTAGTGGGGTCATGTGGGGGGTGTGATGTTTAATCTCAGGGCTCAGAGCTCGCGCCCCAACCTCCTCGAATGGTCCTCGGTCCAAGTTGGTTCACACCAGCACCAAGAGCCATTCTTGGGGGGCCTCCTGGGTATTCCCTGAGAGTCTGGCTCGGACGAGGCACCCCGTATCCCACTCTTCAATAGTCCTCACCCCAACATCAGCGGCAGGGGCACCCATGCCTTCCCAGGCAGAGGACAGACACAGCACCTCTAGGAGAGACTAGCGAGGATGGAGGTCTCCACCCAGGGAGGGTGGAATCTGGGCCCAAAGGGGCTGGGGCCAGTGGGATGGGGCGCACCTGAAGGCCTGGCCTCTATGACGTAGCGGGTGATGGGCCCTTTGCCGGGGTCTCCGCTGGACCAGTGGATAGCAATGGCTGAGCTGTACCTCACAATGACGGGCACTCCGGGCGGCCCTGGAGCACCTGCAAACGACACATGGAGGGCAAGGGGATGTATGGAAAGCAGAGGCGCCACCAGCCGGTCAATCGGGTTTGAGGAGGAGGGCTGAGCTACTAGATCATTCTGGCTAAAGAGCCTCAGGGACACCCTGCAAGCGCTGAGGCCTGAGCAGCACGTCCCAGGCCAGGCCCGTCCGCAGGGGCTGTGGTCTCCTCCAGACCACCTCACACCCCACATTCCAAATCCCAGGGCAGGAGAGGGCACAGGAGATGATCCAGAAAAGCCTCTGGAATAGAGCCAGAAGACTAGAGATTTACTTCTATCCCAGAACTTATCAGATGGGTAAAGTTGGTCAACTCATACAGCTCCAGTGCCTCAGTTTCCCCATCTGTAAGGGCCTTTTGGAAGGTAAGTCTTTATGGGCTGTGTACTTTGATCGGGGGAGCAGAGGTACTTTGATGATGGCAGAGTGGGCCCATGATAGGAGGGATGGTTTAGGGGGGCTCCCCCTGGTGTGTAACACCACCTGCTTGAAACTCTCCTGCATCAAGAGCATTTGTCTTTAGGTTGGGTGAGGAAAGAGGGTTTGGGCCTCTGTTGCTAGGAGGAAGAGCAAGGACTGGGCTCCCTGCCGGTTCTCCTGGCATGGAGGTGCACCAGGACAGCAGCCCCCATGTTGGTCAGCTGGGCAGCCAGCTCTCGGAGCCAGAGCAGGAGAGGAGGTGACCTCTGTGGTAGGAGGAGTAAGCCAGGGGCCTATCTACAAGGGCTCCCAAGCCCCTCTTCTCTCGGGGGTGCCAGTGCAGAGGCCCAACAGTGTGCTTTCCCTACCAGGCCCACCACTCCCAGATGGGAGTGCTGCCTTTCCAGAACCTGACATGCAGTAGGTGCCTCCTGCATGCTTGGGGGACAAGGATACGGGCCAGCGTGGAGTCGGGGGTAACAGGCTGGCTGGTGGCCTCTGTGGAAGAGGCCAGGAAGAAAGCCAAGTCCAGCCTTGCACTGAAGTTCCTCCAGGGCCCAGTGGAGACCACAGGCCTGATAGGAGGCTGGCCCGGACTTATGCAACCTGGCAGCCCTGTTGGGCCCTGCACCCATCCTGACCCGTGGCCTTGGAGGGCCTCATTTCCTTCCTTCCTTCCCTGAGTATCATCCCCAGGGCAAGGGCAGCAGGGATCAGGTGTGGTGGGGGACATAGCCTGGGAAGTGTAAAGGGTGGGGCGGCCCCCAGGACCCCCATGCCCATCTGCCCAGAACAGCAGTCAGGGCTGAGGGAGCCATCATCTCCTGGACTGAAGCTTCCAGCTAGTCCAGCCACCTCCAGGCTGCATGCTCTGCCCTGCAGAGCCGTCCACCCTCCCAGAGAAGCCCCACCTCCTCCTGGGTCCTCTCTGCCCTCCCCTTCCCTCTCCACACCCCAACCCACCCCCTTGGCCAGGGATACTTCCAGCCTCAGGTCAGAACAGCTGGTCCTTGTCTTTGGACAGCCCTCTCCTGTCCTTGCCCCTCCTGTCCCTGCCTGGTGCTTGGCCCTCCAGCCGCCTGCCAGCTCTCTCTTCCTGCTTTTGTTTCCCAGGAAGCTAGCTCAGGTGAGAGGCAGCTTGGGCTGGGACTGGGGGCAGATGAAGGGCAGGGCCTGTGTGTACGTGTGCTTGTGTGTGCATGCTTGTGTTTGTACATGCATGTGTGCGTGTGCACATACAGTGTGTGTGTCTCATGGGGGTGGCTCTCTCCTGGGCAGCCAGGGAGTCCTGTGGTTTCTCTGCAGAATGGGACTGTGAGGTGTAGAAAGGGACCACATAGAAAGGGAAAGTGAAGAGTGACAGCTCTGGAGGGCAGGCTCCCAGGGTCTCCACCCACTCCTGGCTGCTGTGTCTGGTGCAGGAAGAGTTGAGATTTGGGGATGGGCTGTGCCCCTTCTTAGGGAGGGCACAGCAGTGTGGCCTGGGAGGTGGGCGGGGCGGCAAGGGGTGAGGAGGGAAGCTGGGGCATTCTGTGGGAGGGTTGGGAGGGGTGGTGGGACAGAGGCTGCCAGGCTCTGCTCCATCAAAGGGTTTCTCAAGGTGCCACTTTCCCCGAAACCTCCAGGGGCTCCTGTGATCAGTACAGATTGTGGGCCCCACCTTGGCCCCAGGGGAAGAGCGTCTCTGAGCATCCACCCTGGGATGGTGATTTTAGCAGGAGCTGAGTGTGTCTCTTTCAAACCTTGCTTGCTAGCTGAGAGGAACACTGCAGGGGGTGCATTGGGGTGTTCCTGGGGGTGGGAAGATGGCTCCGAGCAGGTGGAGTTGGGGGCCTGCCAGGCTGTCTCCTTCCTGGTCAGAGGTGATGGGGGTGGCAGGACTGGAGGGAGGGACCGTTAGAAAGGGGGGAGTGGAGTTGCCAGATCAGGCCAGGCCTGAGGGGTAGGGCCATTTTGGGGTTTGTGGCTTTAGGAACCAAGGACACTCACGCCACTAACTAAACTAGAGAAGCTGAGTGGGGGTAGGGGGTAGGAAAACGGCAGGGAGGGACCCTGGGTGGCAGGGGAAGGAGTGAGCCCCACTCTGGGTCCCTAGGGTCTAGCACAGCTTTTGACACCCAGGGCCTTCTGACTTGGGGTGCAGGGCTGAACGATTTAGTGTGGCAGCTCACAGGTGGCCCGTCACTCTCCTACCTTCTCCTGGGCCTGTGGTGACGTTGGCTTCAATCTCTGGCCCGTAGGTGAAGGTCTTGGCTCTGATGCGGAACCTGTAGGTCATCCCCTCTGCCAGGTCCTTCACCTTCAGCCACAGAGGGTTGCTCCCCTTCACGTCCACTGTCACTATCTTGCTGACTCCTAGGGGTAATCACAGCATGTGGAGGCTGCAGGGGGGCCATGGGGAAGGGGGTGTGGCTGTGGTCTGAGCCCCTGGACACTGGGCAGGGGCCTCACCTCTTCAGACCAGGCTGACACGTCACCCCACCCCACACAGCACCATTGACCACATTCTTTAGAAGCTGATCTCAGGAAAAAGGACTCCATGATTAAGTAAGTTTGAGAAAAGCAGCATATTTTATGTGTCTGTTGAATAGCCCCTGGATTCTTTAGCATCTGGAGGAAAAAACACTCCCCATCCTGTTTAACATAACCACTGTACCCAAAATTTATTTCACCCCTATTTTATTCCCCTATGTAACATTCCATAAAACTAGAATTCTAAGGATAATTTACCAGGCAGTGTTTCTGTAAACATGCCCAAAAGTTTAGAGTTGGAGGGGATGTGCTTATGACGGCTCTGGCGCCTAGGCCCCAGCCCTGCCTTCTTTCTCTTGTGCTGGTGAAAGCCAGGAGCTCACACTGAACCCTCCATCACCTGCACCCATGAGGCTCTTCTGTCCCCAAACTGCAGCTGCAGGGGAGGAGCTTGGGGTACTCCTCAGGAGGGGAGTCTGCATTCTGCGCTTTCTAGATCCAAATGTCTCCATTCGCACCCAGGGCCCACCTATTTTTTTTTTTTTTTTTTTAAAGACAGAGACTCAAGCTG
>CAUYON010096938.1:0-29279 GCA_963573935.1 Arctocebus calabarensis
TTTTTTTTTTTTTGAGACAGAGCCTCAAGCTGTCACCCTGGATAGAGTGCTGTGGCATCACAGCTCACAGCAACCTCCAATTCCTGGTCTCAAGCGAGTCTCCTGCCTCTGCCTCCCAAGTAGCTGGGACTACAGGCGCCCGCCACAACGCCCAGCCATTTTTTGGTTGCAGTCGTCATTGTTGTTTGGCGGGCCTGGGCTGGATTCGAACCCGCCAGCTCAGGTGTACGTGGCTGGCACCTTAGCCCGTTGAGCCACAGGCGCCGAGCCCATTATCTGTATTTTTGCTCTCATTGAAGTAAAATCCACAGAAATGCTCTATTTCCCTATGAGAAAAAACTTTATAATTATTTTTCTCCAACTGTAGAAATAATAAAATATGGCAAATAATGAATCTTAAATTTTTCAGCTCAATGTAACTGACCAAGATGTATGCCTATTTTTGTCACATTGATTTCCACTTTGAAAAATGTAGTAAATCTACTACATCAATATACATTACAGACCTCATAAAAGAACCAGATAAAAATCAATATAATAATATTATCTTCCATCGTGAGAGCAGAAACATGAAGTTTTTTGTTTCAGTTTTTTAAAAATGTGTACAGTTAGATACTTAAGGCAATTTAAGCAGCTTGCTTCTACTTTGTTCATATAAATAACTGATCATTTTGGCTTCCGCCCATGCTCTGTGTTTCTTCCCGAATACACATCAGAGGATGTACACGGTGTTCTCAGCCTTGGTACTAATACTGCTGAGTGCCTCTCCTCCACCTCTGTTGGAACAATAAATAGGAAATCAGAAGGCTTCCCTTTGTCCAGACTAAGCATGTTAATATCTACGAGCCCTGGCTGCAGATGGCAAAGTGGTCACTGCTTGAATTTAACGAGCTTTTTTACCTTGCACTGGCAGAGGGTACACTCAGTGCCATGTTTGATCCAAGAGGATCCAGTAAAACGAACCACATTCATCTCGTCCAGGCAAGTTTTGGTGATGTCATTGCGGATGGTGTCAGCCTGGCAAGGGTCAGTGACACAGCGTGGGCAGCACTCATTCTCTGGGAGAACACTGAATTCACACTCCACATCTGGGCAAGGCAGGGGCCAACAGTCAACTTCCCCTTGCTAGAAGAAAACAGACATGCAAGGGCCAAGAGAAAGGCGGGGAGGAAACGGAGGGAGGCCGGAAAGGATGGGTGGGGTGCACACTGCTTACTGAATATCCAATTTCTCTGATTGATATTTATCCTTAGATCTTCAATGCCCACGAACCCTGGAGGGAATCTATCAAAGCCCCATGAGAACGATGACATCTATACTACAACTGGATTTTGAAACAAACTGCAAGGATTAAACAAGAACAATAAAACAAAAGCAAAAATCATCTCTCTTAAAACAATGAAATGTGTGTGTCCCTATGTTTCCCATGACAGAGGAGAGTTATTTAATGTGGAAGAGGTTTTATTTAACTTTTTGCCCACGAAATGCCTTTTTTATTCTTTTGATTTTTTAAATAACTTCTCATTTACTTCTTTATGCATAAAGTTCTTTCCATATATTAAAAAAACTGAAATACGAAGGGATTCAAAAGTTGTTCTTGGTTCATTTATATGTTTCACAATGTTGGGAGTTTATGAAATAAAAATCTACTAGGGACTGATTTCACTCCCTTTTATTGAATTGAGAAAATTGTGCGAATTGGATTTAAAATTTAGTTTCCACCTGTTTCCTATATTCTTCAAAATTCTGAATCTTATGGCTTGGGGATGAAAGCAGCCTTCAGGCTTAGAAGCTGACCCTGCTCTTTCAATTGATTTTTAGGTTGAAAGTAGAAAAAAGGAGCAACAATAAAGTTTTGCCTTAAAAGTATCTTCACACAAATAGAAAAGAACTGGTCACAACTTAAAAGTAGCATCTTGTGTCAAAGTTTCTGCTGTTGGGACACACAGACCAATTTTCTGTTTCATTTGTACCACTAGGAAAAAACCCAAAATTTGGTCAACTGAAAAAAGACTGGATTTCCTTTTTGTTCTTAATCAAGTTCTTGCTTTCTTTTTAACCTATTGTATCCAGTAAAAGTTTCATAAATATATACAGATATTTAATTGTAATATATATTTATTAAATAATTAATTATTATGTGCAAGACAAGATGCCCACTAGAAGCACCGACAGTCACAATCTTCAAAAGGAAAAGAAATACGTGGGTTTCTTGTTTTGTTTTATTTTTTAAAGCTGAGAATGGCTAATAGAAATGGGTTAATAAAATCTACTTAGAAAAAGAATTATGTTTTTCATAAATGCCATTGTTCTATCCATAATTGTCTTTAAGTAAACCTACATCGGATGGGATCGGGGATCTAAGAGAATCTTGGTCCTGATCGGGTAACAATCACTGTTATCTCCAATCAGGCTCCCTTTCTGGAAGCCAACCCTCTGGGCAGGTATGGAGTAGTGACAGATGAGAAGGCAAAGTTACGTTCCTACTTAGATTTGGGGACTAAATCTTCCCTCCACTTCATGTAGCTAAATTTACCAAGCAGCGGCACTGCTGACAATTCTGGACCCAGGTGTCACCACTGTTGTACAAGGTTTCTCCGTTTTGGTGGAGACACTGACTGCTAAGCCTTGGGTCACATTCGGGGCAGCAGAAAAGATCAACTGTAGGATTCTCGCAGTCACAGACCATCCGTCGGCACATTACAAACCCGTTCTGTAAAAAAGACAAAAAGCAGTTACCCCAAACCTCCATTTCTTGATATATAACCAACATCACACACACACACACACACACACACACACACACATATACATATATATACATATTAGATGGTGATTGGAAGTTGAAATAATTCATACTATTTGCCCAACATAATGCATTTTCTTTAAAATGTTACTTTATAGCTAATACATAGAAATTACTTAGGCCAGAGGACTTCAAATCTCCTTTCTACATGCCTCTTCTCAAATGATAACCAGAAAAAGGTTTCATAAATGACCAAAATGAAATGATCAGTGCTCTCTAGCCTTTATGTGTATAAAATGCCAGTATTTACATGTAAATATACATGTATTTGTGCATTAGTAAGTAATTTGAACACTAAATCTCATTTGGCATAAGGGCACATGTGTTATCATTTGGTAGCTAGTCAATGCTTTACATATTGCTACATTTCTGAAATAATTTAAAACTTACATTTTTGTACAAACTGTTAATCAATTTCTTTCATGATAATTGAGTCTTTGATACATAACATTATTCACTTAACCATAAATTAAGCCTCTATTATTAACTGAATACAAATAATAAGACACCTTTCTAGAACTGAAACATAGCCCACTGGATACTTTTCTCTCTTAGGTCACAGTGTGTCTATTCTGACTTCATATATGTAATCATTCAAATACAGAATTGTGACTATGGAAAAATCAGCATAGTTAACAATAAAATTTTTAAAATATGTGAATAGATAAATATATTTTGGTATATCCATACAATGGAACATTATTCAGCAACAAAAAAGAATAGGTTATTGATGTAACAATGTGAATGCATCTCAAAAACATAATGTTGAATGGAAAAGCAAGCATCTAATGTACTCAATGCTAATATGAAGCCAGTAGATGAACCAATACACACCCAGATAAGACACAACTAAACTCAAGCTGGGAGAGGAGGGACGGGGGTGGGTACGATCCCACGTAAAGGGCACTATGTAAGGGTATATGGCACACTCCTGGGTATGGGAAACAACTACCATGGTACTTTATCTAATGTCAACATTATAATCTAATCATCAGTACCTGCTTATTAATCTTAAAAAAAGAAAAAGCACAACTTTTACTATATGATTCCATTCATATGAAGCTCTAGAAAATACAAATTTAATCTCAGTTTGCTTGGATCTGGGGCTGTGAAACTAAGAAAGAAAGGACATAGGTGACATAGGAGTTAATGGAAATGTTCTGTTACATTAAGTGTCATAGCAAGTAAATATACATTGCATTATATGCAATGTAATATGCATAATATGCAATGTAATGTGCAAAACTTATAAAGCTATACCCTTAACATATGTCCAAATCACAACTCCATAAAATTGGTTGAAATGTTTGTATATACCGACCTGACAGGAGCACACAGAGCACCGGTCATTTTCCAACACCCAAATCTGACCATTGTGCTTAATTTTCCCGTCATGGATGCAGTCCCCTGTGCAGTTCTTTCCATGAGGACACCGGCAATCGTATCCACCATCCAAATTGAAGCAAATGGTATCATTGGCACAGCTGTGCCTCCCAGTCCCACACTCATCAATATCTATAGCCAAGAAAAAGCAGCAGGCAATGTGCTTACAATATGCTTGGTTTCAGACAACTGCAATCAGGCAAGTTGTGTCCTGACATAGAGCATTCAGCTGTAAATTAATTTTCATCTTACTGGCATGCATTTCCTATTAAATGCTAACTAAAGCAATGCAACGTTAGTGATCGGGGAATTTCACAGGAAAATATTATCATGTTTGATTTTAAAAACCAGATAACCTTGGCTAGAATTTCAACTTTTATATCTCTGTAAATACCATTAGGTTTTATGAAACAGTCATATTTTTTGAAAGTAAGAATATGACTCAATTTATTAAACAAAAACAGTTTAGCAATGGAAATTCTGAAAGTGCCTAGGATGCTTTATCAAGGAAATCATCCCCAGTGTTAAACAGAAAACCCTTTCTTAGTCGGAGATGAAATGTCCTATGAACCCCGAGGCATTTTATTCAGGTTCAAAGCCCTATTCTTAAGCTGTCCCACCCCACATGGACGCTCTGTCCCACATTCTGCTTAGGTGCTCTTCCCCTACAGTCCAGGTATTTTCACGCTGTCCTTAAACCTTGCCCCTCTCTCCCAGAAGGGCAAGTAAGCATCAGCAATCAGCATCTCTTTCACAAAGAACCCGCCACTTCCTAACTGTCCATTTCAGATTATCATTGTGTTCCCTGCCTAACTCAACTGATGACTGCTCATTCTTCACTTGACCTCCCCCATTCTGTGGCAATCATAGCCTAAAGCATTTTTATACAGATGAAAAGCAAGCATATCTTGACCTACAGATCAGGTCCATAAGAGGAGATGGGACTCATTTTATTTATCCCCCTCATTTAAAGGTCACAAGCCAAAACACATCTCAGCAATACCATGTGACTGGAGCAATTATTTCCTATGTCATCTGTTTCCTCTGAGCAAAGGTCAAGAAAGAAATAAATCATGGCAGGAGAAGTGGGTTAGAAAGAAGATGGAATGCATAGCTTTTAACTAGGGCACTGCTATTCCTTGAATAGTTTAAAGATTGAAGTTAGTAAATATCTTTCTTAACTTGATTTCAACATTAACTGAAGACGTGAACTAGTCAAGATAACACCTTGGCCATTTTAAAATTCTTAAATAGTTAAAGCACAGCAGATATGCATTCCTGAAAATAAGCCATGTGATATATTTTCTCCCTACTTACCTTGATTTTTATTATTTTCCTTCTGAACAAAACCAATAATTGGATCAATGGTTGAAACTGTTATTCCAAATCACAGTGAGCTTTATTACAGCTTGATTTGCTGAGGATATCACTATTTATGATTATAGACATGATCAAGAAAAGAACTATTACCCAGGCTAAGGAAGTTTTTTTCAAAATTAGGTATAATGGCTAAAACACATTTTTAGAGCAGAAAAATTGTATCTTTGTAATAAAAATGAAATTTTATAAATTACCTCCTGTATTGAGAAAATACAGTATATTTGAGTTGATTTTTGTTGGTCATTAAATACTCTTTGAACTAGAAATTATAGTAAACAAGACAAACATAAACCACAGTTATTCCTGCTCTCTGGCCACAAACTCTGGAGAGATGTCGTCTTAGAGAGTCATTTGAATAAGCCCATTATAGGACCATTATTTCACTAATGGCAATGGCAGGATTCTTGCAGTCATTTCACTTTGCTTGCTATTTAAAAATAAAAGCTTTACTAGCATGTAATGTTTTTCCCTTATATGCAGAAGGCCATGGGTTTGCTGCAGAAGATAAAGAATTGGAGTAATAAATTGCTCACAACAATGGCTGGCATGCACCTCCATACCTGGAGGTAGGTGCAGGTAGAAACATCCTAATGTACAAATTATGACTCTTGCTATCCAATGAGACTTGAATTAGTTTGAACTCATTTTGCTTTTTCTGCTTATCATTGACACTGGTTTTCACAATGCAAAAGATTTTCCCAATTGAATGGTGGTATAGATTTTACACTTCATTTCTATACATAGTTTTATTATAATGTAAGATTCATAAATTAAATATACATTAAAATAAATATACAGAATACATGATATATATTCTGCCTTCAAAAATCTACCAAAGTATATAAAAATTCCAACTTTAAAGATACTGCTCATTCTATCTTCAATGATTATTGTAGAAATCATGTTGTTAATTCCATTGGTCAAGTCTCAGTTCTTGTGTGATTTTAACTAGCAGCAGCATTTGACAAAGCTCTCCTTGATAAACCCCCTCTCCTTGATAAATTCTTCTTGCTTGGTTCCTATTGCATTAGTATTTCTTTTGGATCTTTTTTCTACCTAGACAGTTTCTAGGTTTGGCAATTACACTATGAATAAGCCTTAGCCATGCAAAGAGGAGGTAAAAAAATAGTGGTCTGGAGTGTTTTGTGGAAAATGGGTGCTTAGGAGCCCAAAGTTCAGAGCTATTAAGATGTTCTGGAGAAAGAGAAATGTTGGTGTGACTGAATGTCTAGGGAGACAGCAGAGTAGGAAGACTTATAGATGAAGAGATACTCAGGGACCAGGTAAAGGTCATCATAGGGAATCTGAACTTTATCATAAAGGCAATAAAATGTCATCTTAGAAAAATGCAAAAAAAAAAAAAGTTCACGATCTGATTTTCATTTTAGAAAGATTCCTTTGGCTTCATTTTTGGAACAGGAATTTGAGTGGATTAGAATTTGGAGCCAAGAGCTCAATTAATAGGCTATTTTAGTAGTCCAGGCAGGAGATGATCATATAATAAAAGCAGAGTTGTATGGTGGTTGGTATGTACCAGGTTCTGAGTACTTTCCATATAGTGACTCTTTTAATCTTCAGAAGAACTCTCGATTATACAATTATTATTCTCATTTTACATATCAGGAGACTGAGACAGAAATGTTGCTTAAGTTTCCCGAGGTCACAGAGCCAGAAAGGTGTGAAGCCTAGATGGGATCACACCTGAGTCTGAGTCTATGCTCTTCAGAACAAGACAAAGATGAGCCACAGGAGTGGAGATGCATAGAAAGAGACAGTGAAGACAGAGGTAACACAACTTAGAGATCTGTTGGTTTTGAAGATTTGAAAGAGGGACAGAGAGTGATGTTTAGACTTCTGGCTTGGAAAATCTGGTTGATATTATTTACAGAAAGAACAGCAAGATTTTGCTGGGAGTGGAAGAGAGGGCAGGGATGCAGGCAGATGGGTGCAGTTTAGAAAGTGCTGAATTGTGCTTTCCTCTGTGCTTCTAAGAGGAGCTGTTTAGGAAGTAGTCGGATATACAACAGGTCTGGAGCTTAAGCAGGACTGCTCCACAATGCAGATTTGAGGCAGATAGATTTTCATCATTTCCCTTCTCAGAAATAGTCCTCCAGACTCAAGTTGAAACTTTGGAGTGAGGCGTTCAGGGCCGCTTCCTCTGCACTCTCTTCCCTATCTCAACTTGCCAACAATCACATCATATTTAACAAAGATCTGAAGAAATGCTTGGTATTCTGAGAAACCTTCTTAGATGCCAAAGAGCAAACAATTTCTGTCTTCCCTTATAGCATGGCATTTATATTTTTTCACAAAATCAAATGATCTCCTCAATTCTTTTCTACCTTGCCTTGTGACTTTCTCACTTGTTAAGAAACTTACTATATTCTATCTAGCATAGCAATCACTGCTGTACATATAATATTTTCTTTCTTCTACAAGCTGAGAGCAGTGATCATCCCTCCTTTACACATGTGTGCAACAGATGCCTGGCAAAGGACCTCGATGTACCTGTGCATATGTATTCAGTAACTCCTCACTGAATCAAAGTAGGTTCATTTCTTTGTGTCATTTTTCTAGGTTTAGGTTGAAAATTTACAGTACTTGGCTTAAACAGAGTATTTAAAAGTCACTATCAAACAAACATAATATTTTTGGTGTCATAAATTTAAAAAATTGCAAGCTTAAATGTTGGCCAGAAGTTGAAGCAATACATGGAAATGTGCACATGAAAATAAAATATATTTATGCAAAAAAATATTGGGTTGCATCCCAGAGAAAGACAAAATTTTAGGCACAGTAGAAAAATGGTCGTAAGGACACGAAAAAGGTACTCGGTCATATTTCCTAGGGATTAAATGTCTAAACTTCTGAGATAAATGGATAAGGAAGACAGCATACAATTTGTATGAATATAGGTTTTAAACATATATGTTGTAGATCACACAACTGTAGCCAAAACAGTAGTGACACAGTGCATTTATTTACTCATACTTTTAAGTATGACTCTTATACTTGTAGAGTAACTATAAATCCTTTGAGGTGGCTTTGTCCACTTTGAAATGCTTTTTAAAAAATTATTATTTTTCAAGCAACAGAAAAATTGCACTTTCTCAGATATAATCATACTCTTAAAACTGAATCCTTCTAAATACTAATATTCTAAAATTCACTGACATTGCAGTAAATGGTTGGTTGTGTAGAAGTTATTTCTGTCTTTTTAAAAAAATAATGTAGGCGGAGAATCCATCAGAGTATGTTGTCTTCTGACAGAGTGGATTTTCCTGATAATCTTTATAAATTATATTGGTAGATAATAGTAGAATCATCTTTCCAGAATTGTGTGGTTTTTTTTTTTAATAAAGTTTTCTACTATTTATCTGTTTGTGGGAGTTTCCTTAAAAAGTCTTTTCTCTGCAGTTGATTCATAGAAACCTTTCCTTTGCTACCTTCATATTTATCATGTTTTAAGCTTTGTTTAATTGTTCTTGTTACTTCCTAGACTGAACATTCATGAATATATACCGATTGTTTTATCCTTAGCATTACTATATATCTACTTCTATTATAATATACTATATATACACACACAAAAAAACACATGGTATATGTTATATTAATATCTAAATTCACATAGGTTATGTGCCTATTGTGGTTCGGATTAAAAGATTAACTACCTAGTATCTCTTTCTTTTATCCATCTCCATCTTTTCATTAGACAAATTTATCATCTACTACCTACATCAGCTACTGTTCTAGAGACTGTCATGGTAGATGACAGGCAAATAAAAAAAATTTCTTACCCTTGGAGCTTAGATTTTAAAGTAGATAATAAGCAATCAAACAAATAAACATGGACTATAATTTCAGGAGAATTAAAGTGTCAGAGGTGGGGGGCTATTTTAAGCTGGGAGTCAAGGAGGGAACCATTTGAGAGGAAATCTGAATTAAATGAAAGAAGAACAGTGCAAAGATCTCAGGGAAGGGCATTCACACAAAGGGGACAGCACATGCAAAGGAGTCAGTTGAGTGTGAGAAAAGGCGAGAAAGCCAAGTGTATATGTCACACGGGCCTCATAAACCATGCTTAGCTTTGGAGATTTCTCTGAGAGTTGCAAAGAGTCCAGCAGAGTGAGCAGAGAAGTACTAGAAAGATAGTTCTGGATGCTACAGGGGAGTTAGGAACAGAAGCAGAAAGACCAGTTTGGAGGCTGCTCTAATGGTCCAGATAAGAGGTAATAATGGCTTAGACCAAGATGGTAACAGCAGAAGCGGTGAGAGGTGGTCAGACTGGGAACATATTCTGAACATTGAAATTATGTGACTTGTAAATGTATTAGATGTGAGGTGTGAGAAAAAGAAAAAAACTATGACTCCTAGCTGCAGGTCTGGGCAATTATGTCTAGAGACTTGTAAGATTGGGAGAATAAATCAAATGTTCTGTTTTAGTTATATTAGGTCTATATATCCTATTAGAAATCCAGGTTTAGATACCTAGTAGGCCACTAGGTATATGAATCTGCAGAGAAGGCAGAGGTCTGTTTTAGAACTAGACAGATGGCATTTTTAACCATCAGGCTGGTTGAAATAGGAATTGAGAATACAGAAGCTCACAAGGCCTGAGCTCTGGCCTTGAATATACAGTGCTATGGAGAATGAAAGCAGAGGCCTGTAGGAGAAAAGAGAAAACCAGGAGAAAGTGGTACCCCAATGCCAGGTGAAAAACATTATATCTCAAGAGAAATGTTTAGAGAGAAAAGAATGATCAATTGGGTCAAATTCCTGAGTGGATAAGATGGAAGACAGAAACTAATAGTACATTTGGCAAGATAGAAAGTGTCAGTAAGCTTGAAAGAAAAGCATGGGCTGGAGTAGCTGGACTAAAGGCTCACTGGAAGCAGAAAGGCAGAGACAGCAAGCATGGAAAATTCTTTCAAAGAGTTCTGTTCTAAAGGGAGAGAAAAATGAGGGATACATTTGGAGGGTCAAGCGATGTCAAAGAAAAGTTATCTTTTGTTTGTTTTGTTTTGTTTTTAAAGATGGCTGCTAGTCCAGTGTGTGCTGATGGGACAGACACAGCTGAGAAAGACTCTTTAGGAACAGGGAAGCAACAGAGAGTATCACAGAGGCAAACTCCATAGGCAGGGAGGAGAGGACGGGGGGCAAGGGGCAGTGGAGCATTTGAGCTTCGATAGCAGCAAGGTCATTTCATCCAGTAAAGCAAGAGGGAGGGAAAGCAGCAGATACATGAACAAATGACAGAGAGCAAGTATGGCTTTTTATGGAAAGAGAAGTAGGCTTCTTTCTATGACTTCTGTGCTCTCAGTTGAATAGGCCATTGATAGATAATGAAAAGAAAGGAACAGGTATCCATGTTTGAGGAGACTGAAGAAGGTATGAAATGGCTGTGCCCTGGAGTTAAAAGGGAAAGGAACCAAGGAATGCGGGCAGTACTAATGGCTCCTGGAGACGCTCACCCCTTAGATGTGCATGTACAGTCTCCTCCCTGGAATGAGGCCTGGCCCTACTGACTCAAGTCTAACAGAAAATGAGAGAAGGGGTGGAATGGCACATCCGATGTAAGGCAATAAAAAGACCTTGACATCCACCTTGGCATCTGCTCTCTTGGAGTGTTTCCTCTACGGGAGCCCATTTCCACAGCTTGAGGCCACCCTGTGGAGCGGTCCACATGTTAAGGACCTGAGGCCTGCCGACAGCCACATAAGTGACCATGGAAACAGATTCTCATCCTCCGACTCTTCTATAGACAAGACTTCAAGGTAAGACCACATCACTGGCCAGGAGCTTGAGTGCAGTCTCCTGAGAGACCTTGAACCAGGGGCACCCAGCTACACTTGCACAGATTCCTGACCCTCAGAAACTGTGAGGTATTTGTTTAAAGCTACTAAGCTTTAGGGGCAATTTGTTATACATCAAAGGATAGCTAATATAACCGATCTGAGATCTGTGGTCAGAAACCTAAAAAGAGAGTGGGTATAGATAAAAATTTAGTGTAAGATAGCCAAAAGAGGTATATATCTTTTTCTATCCCTATTCAGAGGCAAAGGAAAGAGTGTGCACAGCTACTAATCAAAATTAAACACAGTTTACCCTCGGAGGACAAGTGGAAAGGGTGTGGAAAGAGAGGGAGATGCATATTCAGCTTTAACCTAAACACTTCTGTAGGATTTGCATTACTTATAATCAGCTTACAGTCATTGTTAATGTGCATAATCTAAAAAAAGGACAATCTTAATAAAATATTGTCGAATATAAGCAAAATACTTTATTGGGGAATAGCAAAATCCAATGCATCTTCATCTTCCAATGCTGTTTCATCTCTTTCCACACTGTAATCTGTGGTTTCTGGTATTCTCGATAGGGTGGGGAATATTTACTCTAGCATGCACAGGTACAAGACCAAGCTCTCAGACCACAGTTAACATTCCCCTTCCCATAGGAAAGTCCTGATGAACCTCTGCTCAAGGCCAATGGCTCCCCTGCTGTTAGCCAAGCACTGGAGGAGCCTTGGCATCTCTCCCTCAAATCTGTTTTATTTTTCTTCCTGCAAATTCCTTCTAGGCCCAAGCAAAAAAGGTATCTTATCACTTAGATGCCATGTAAGTTAGATTCTCAAAGGTTTTTATTGACTCTGTCATCTTAACCCCATTATTCCCTCAAGCTAGTTGCTCTACAAAGTTGTAAATATAAATGGAGTAAATAAGGAGTTTTTCAGTTTGTTTTCCATTCCTATGTCAAGACTGCTGACAGCAAACTCACTCATTGGGTTGGATTTCCTGGTAATTATTTACGGAGCTGTGCTTGCTCCTGCCTGGTTTTTAAAAATCATGTTCCTTCAAAGGGGATATAAAGGAGCAGCATTGTCAATTCACTGAAAGCAATTCAAAATTAATGGTAACTAATTAAATATAATGTGATTGGATTTTCTACTTTTATTAGTTTAACACTTCTTAGAAGCAGGAACCATATCTTATGTATCCAACATTCAACTTTCACTAAACGAGTCCTACTTTGCCAGGCAAGAGATATGTCAGGAGGAGCCCAGAGCAGCAAGGATTGTGTATATTACTCTTGGTCACATCATCATCACATTTCCTCTGTCCTTATTTTCCCATTATCCTTCTTTCCTTATCCATTTTTTCTACTTGTTTTAGGGTCATATTTTTGCATGCTCTCACTTTTTAAAATTTATATGATACTATTTTTTCCATTCTGAAAACACCCTTCCATGGTTGTAAAAATCCGCAGAGAATTGGGTCAGTGTCACAAACTTTAAAAATAATTACCATAGTTAGCAAGTCAAAGTTATATTTTAACATGTTTCCAATCATTATTGGGTATACACATAGTAAAAAACACCAATTACAAACCTTAAGCAGTGCCTTCTAATGACATCTTACTGTATATCCCTCAAGTTCAAAAGGACTTTGTAAATTCTAAATCTTCTCCCTGATACTGACCTTCACACGATTCCCCACTTGGTGAAAACATCCCATTGTCGTGGTAGCCATCTCTGCACTCACAGTGGTACCATCCGGGCAGGTTAATACAGTTAGCGCGGCTGTCACACTGAACAAAGCCATCAGAGCATTCATCAATGTCTGGAGGGGAAAATGGGATTTTATGAAATTGTTTCTCTTCTTTTAAAGAAATTAGAACATCCTGCTACAAGGCTTCTAAAATTTTTAAAGCCAGTAAATCCTTGAAATCAAAGAATATATAAATCAAGACAATACACTTCATTGTTAAAAGCTATACAGAAAGAATGTAGTATTATTAGTAATGGGAGAGATATCTAGAAGGCTTCTCTGGTGCAAAATGCATTCAAATATAAAAAATAGAAAGAAACCATATGTGATGTTCATTAGTACTGTTCCCCAAATAATTCTAGCTCTTTGGGCACAAACTAAGATTGCAGTACTCTAGTTCTTTGAAGTTAGGTGTGGCTACATGATATGTGAGTGTCGCTTAAGACAATTAGGGAGTGATATGTGTCACTTCTAGGCACAGCCTTAAGATGCAGTGTGTGATTCACATGTACCCTTTCCCCCATCACAATGGCTATGCATTTCCAAAGACTGAGCCAAGTTCCTGAAGGAGGATGATGTGGGTCATATCCCTTACCTACCTGGGATGGATTTATAGTTATGAGTTATGAGAAACCAATAAGTTGCTTAGATTTGGGGTTCTCTTATTACTACCAGCATAACCTCTCTCAACCCCACTGGTACAACACTCATCTCCAACATGTATGGCAATAGCATTTATGCATGTTGATGCTTCATACTTTCAAGAATACATACCATTTCTCTTTTTAGTGTGTTTTGTGTATATTAACTCAACCCTCAAAAACAAAATCTTGCCATGAACTAGTATATTGAACATATATAAAACTGAGTCAAAAGGAAATTATGGGATTTAACCAAGATCACCTACAAGTTCTCAGTTGCCTGGCTTACAGCATTGTGGTCCTCCATACAAGTGGAATCATGCTGAAATCAGCAAGATGTCTATCCTGAGAGAGCTATGGATGTTGGGTTTCAGATGTCAACAGGCGTATTACTAGTCTCAATTGTTGGGAGTTCCTTATTCTTCTTGGTCAGTGTGTACCATCCAAGTACCTTCCTTTGCTCACAGAACAAAAGTAATCCTTGGAATCACCTCACCAAGAATTTCCTTTTTCTTATTACCTCCAGGTTTTATGGGTCCTTTGGCTTAATTCAGACTCTGTTAAATGATCTAATGCTACTGCAACGCCGTGACTGTCAAGAACATCCACATTTACCTCACCCCCATCTTGACAACCTATGCCATGAGTGCAGGCTGGCCCTTTCTCAGATGCTTCCCACACCTGTGTCATATTCTCTGCTGCAGTGGCCAGGCAGACTGACACCCCTCAAGTTGAAGCTAAGGCCAGCTGCTTATCAGACTCCCTTATCTCTGTCCACTTCAGTTGGCAGAATCTATTCTCTTCCCATTTCAGTTTCATCTAACTCCAAATTCCTGGAAGCAAGATATCTTTTCATTTTCTTTTTAAGCTTCCTCTTTTCTGGTGTCCAATTTTGAAAAAAAAATCAATGAATAAATGAATAAATATGCAAGAAACAATCAGAGACAAAAGCCATCACTCATTTACTTCTTAATAGGTCAAGAGTCCCTTCAGTAAAACAGAATACAAACCATTTTCTTAGATTATTAGACCACGGGACAAAAATAAAATATTTTATATCACTGCAAATTTTAGCATTATTTCTGAAATTATTTAGAATAATTTCCCCTCTGTGGTTTCCTCTTTTTAAGAGCCAGTTACTATTGCCAGTAATTCCTACTTTCAAAATAATTGCTAGTGGCCAAATCAGCTAGCCATTGTCTTCCTGACACACAGACGATGTAGACCGCTTTCATCTACTAAGGCCTCATAGGTTTTGTGAAATAGTCTATTTGTACTTCAGTGGTCTCCCTAACTGATGAACCTCTGATTATAAATGGGTCCAGAATTCCAGGCTCATTTCAGCTTTATATGGTGTTTTATTCTAACCCAAATGATGCAGAAAATTAATCATGTCATTTCTTAAGTGCATGGAGAAAGGAACACAAGTTGGAATTTAAGCTTTAGAAGTGAGTTTCATTGGTTGAAGGCCATGAGAGAGATACTTAGAGTCACTCTTTTTAGAATTTGGTCATTAGGTGTGGTGATTTGGAAGTAACTATTAATAGAACAGAGTTTTGTCTGTTGAAGTGACTTGCCATCTACATTGACCCTTCAATTTATTCCTTTCTTTCTGCTTTAAGATAGTTGTGGAGTTATGTCAGTTCCCATGGTACTGACATATACTTCAGTTGTCTCTTCTTACTTCTTTTCTCTCTTGTCACTCCTTTTCTAAACCTGGCCCACTCCTATACCATCTGCCTCATATCCCCCTCTGTAGGGTTAGAAGACCACCCTTCATAAGCCACACAAAGGCAAGCCTTTAATGGATTAAAATGGCTCTTGCTAATACAGAAACAAGAGAGCTGGGCTCCCCCTGTGGCATACACAGAGGCTGTTTGTTCGGAGGTAAAAGTCCATAAAAACAGTAAAGTATGCTTCCATTAAGCCCAGGTGCTTAGGGGCTGACAACCCCACCCCTGATGATACAGATCAGAGGATGACATATGTCTGTACATAATGTCCTGGGGTCTAAAGATCTCTGCTCTGTAGAAAAACAAAGTCATAAATCCATTTTGGGTTAACTAAGTGTGCACTTGACAGGTTTCATTCACCAGTCTCCCCTGTAGCTCTTTATAATCTTTATTTAGAGCCTTTGTTCAAAAGGTGACGCATGTCTAAGAAGAATGTAAAAACAGAAAGTATTGTGTTGATCTGTAGAATGAATGCTTTTCCACAAGTTAATTATAGTTAGAAGAAGTTAGGTAATGGTAAAAGGTTATAGATTATAGATTAAGTGTGTATGTGACCACCAGTGTATATAAGGTGGCCTGAAATAAAGATGATTTGCTACACACCACTTAAAGAGTGTGTAGTATGTTTCTTGCATTTCCTTAATAATTACAGGTATAAGTTCTACATCTGGGGCAAAGCTACTGTCCCTTGTGTCTCCATTCACACAACACACCTCTATTCCTTGACTTCCTTGACTTAGTGTTTTTAAGACTAGATAATGTATTTTTATATACCCATTGAGTATTCCTTTATGATTTAATTAAGACAACTAGGTAGTATTGTATAGGAAGAATGCAAAAATATGGATGCTCCTTGACTTATGTTGAAGTTACCTCCCCATAAGCCCATCATAAGTACAAAATATTGTTAAGTTCAAATTGCATTGGGTTTATTTATACTCTGATAAACTCATCATAATGCAAAAAAAAGACACCCCACAAGTTAAACAACTGTAAGTTGATGAAAATCTCTATATGCTTCATATATTAATTTACCATTCAATATTCATTGAATACCTGTTATGTGTCAGGAACTAAGTGGTAGGGAAACAAAGGTGAACAAAACAGAAGTGATTTCTGCTCTCACAAAGTTTATCATTTATTTAAATTTATTTTAAGAAAATTAAATTTATGAAAATCTGAAATCACAATCCTACAGAATAATGCTTCCCAACATGTGATTTATCCATCACCTAGTATGGCATGTAGGTGATAACGGGAAAGGAATTTTCTCAATGGCTACATATTTATTCTTCTGAATTATTTCCATTTATAGCAAGCAATACTTAGAGTAAACAAATTGTATGTAAATTTTAAAAATGAAAAGAGTTAAGGAAACAATATTAAGCAAATATTGGTATAAATGGTATATAAACATGACAAAAACAATGAAGTTTTGAAAATGCCAATATATAGTATGAGACAGTTATTCACATTTCAAAGGGATTTTCTGCAATTTGTTATAAAAGATATGTATGTCGTGCTCAAGATTATATATTCATGATAGAAAAGATAAACTAGTCAGATAATATACTATATAATGTCATTTTACACTTATATGTTCCTTGTAATTTAGATTTTTATGCAAAGTTTTCTACTTTGGCTACTCAGTAGAAAATTAAAGTGTACTTAAATTGACAAAGTATGTGTTTCTATCAAAAGCTATGTTGTTTGGCTCACATCTCTCATCAAAGCCAAAGGTCTAATAAAACAAATAGCTTCATCTATAAGCTATTTATTGGTATGCATATCTTAGTTACTGAATAAATATTTAGTAAATAAAGAATTGAAATCTGATCCACAACTTATGAATTAAGTGCATATTTATGCACATACAAATAAGAACATCAACATGAGTTATAACATATAAAAGCTGACCACCCACCATAAGGAACTGGACCTACTGTACTGATACATGTGGTTCATATCCAGTTTATAAAAATAAGGTCAGCTTGAGGAGGTGCTCAGTATAGAGAGGTTTTCAACTATGGAGGTTACCCTGTCTTGTGTTTCTCATATATGCAGTTATACAAAGCAGTAAAAATTATTTCAAATAATTTATTTATTGAGTACTTTCTTTAGTTAAAACCCAACTTCACATTATTTAATTGAATTAAACACACACACACACACAAAACAGCAGACCTAGAGGGGAAAAAATGTTTATCATTTTATTTCATATAAAAGCTACGAAGTTTGAATAAGTTATGTTCCAAATTGAACACAAGCTTTCAAAAACATTAGTATAGGCTATAAAAGCTCATATGATTGAGGCTTTATCATAAGGACCTAAGTTTTGTAGGTATGTTATATAAAAATTAAAGATGAATTTTATGAATTTTATAATTTGAATATATAGTCTGTTTTAGAAAGCAAATAGTTCCTTAGAATTTTTTCAGTAGCTATGATTAGAATAGTCAGTCATGGTAATGTGATCCAAAAATCACAGGGAATTTAAACTCCAAAAGATATTTAGCCATCAACCAATAGTCATGAATAGCAAGAATCAAAATCAACTTAGATAATAAAAACAGAAAGCACTGCTGAGAATAGAGATTCTTGAAAACACATGTTTTGAGGCAGTCATTAAAAAAAAATCAACAAGAAAAATAAACAAGAAAGAAAAATGCATATATATTTTATAAAGCTCTTAAACATCAGTGTCTTGTTTTCTCTATCTTCTTTAGATGGGGTCGTGATGCAGGTTCCCCCAATCAGGGCAGGCTATGGCCCTCATTTTCTGGGTCTAAGCAAGCCTAATAATCAATTTGATCACAGTCTCCAATCACTGGCCCCACGTAGGCCCAAGAGACAGTTTGATAAGTGTGTCACCTGGGCTGCCACTCCTGGGAGGGGCAGAATTCCCTAAGCAGGGACACATTCCTACAGAAGGGCAATTCTAAAATTAACTTCTGCTCACAGGTCCTTGGGAGAGACCAAACAGTTGTGACATAATGTAGACATACATTCCATCTCCCCAAACCTCCTTGCCCACAAAGTAGGAAAAGCAGCATATAATCCCTAGACAGAAAGCTGAAATGGGTTACCTGTTCTGAACTCCCCTCCACTGGGAGGTTTGTCTTTTTTATTTTTTATTTTTGAGACAGATTCTCACTTTGTCATCCTTGATAGAGTGCTGTGGTGTCACAGCTCACAGAAACAAAGCCTCAAACTCTTGGGCCTAAGGGATTCTCTTGCTTCAACCTTCCGAATAGTTGGGACTATAGGTGCCAGCCACAACAAATGCTACTTGTCTTATCTACCAATAAAATCTATTATTTTGCTTACTTGTGGTGGTCCGTGGATTCATTCTTCAAATCTCCTAGCCCAAAGACCTGGCAGAGCAATTATAGTAACACTGGCACATGACTAGGAGCCTTTTGCAATGCCACAGACCACTACCTTCAGAGGTAAACTGAAAAGACTTTTCATGTCAAGATGTATAGGGTCATTTTAGAAAATGAACAATTATCTCTTTGTAAAATTAACTATAGTTACAGAATGAGATACTGAGTGATAAATAGCCTCTTTCTTATACATAGTAAGTTATTACTACTATAACTAAGAACAGTAAAAATATGCAAATGTCTGGAACCATTTGGACCTAATCATAAGGAGGCCTTAATCAGACTTTAAATCCCTCAAGAAAACTGTTTAGTTGGGACTCTTATATTGTATAAATAATAAAATGAAATCCTATTCTTTTTTACGATAAGCAAACTTTTAATGGCAAAGTCAAAGGATGAGGGCATTATCTTTCATACTGTTTATTATTAATAAAAATAAGGCATCATTTCTCATTAAAAAATAACACTTGTTCTATTTATATCACCATTTCATGCATTGGTAGTTAAATAGCAGTCAATTAAGGAACCTCAAAACAATTAACAAACCCTTGATTACCCACATGTGGGTTATTTGCCTTCTAGATTATCTGAAACATTTTTCTTTTAAAACCACAATGTCATTTCACTATCTTCTGTTGGGCTTGTAGTCTGCTTTTAATGTTAGGTGTAAATGGCCAAGGAATACAAACTCAATTGAGAATTATATTGTTTTTCCTGAGTAAGCCATGTTTGCATATAAAATATTATCTATAATTTCATATTAGAAGACTGATTTTTCATAAGAAGTTTTTGAAGTATGATATGATAAGATATGTAAATAAACTTGAAAACTGTAAAATCCTCTGTATAAGCTGGGTGATAATATTGCATATATAGTGAAAGTTGTTTCCATTGCTTTATAGTTCATAATTAGGATGTTCACAACTAGTATTAAAATGCTTAGCTATATTTTCTTCATCATATCATTTAGTCCTCATGCAGCCATAATAAATGTTCTTCTCCCTATCATAGATAAGAAAGTAGTGGTAGCAAATGCCCAGGATCACACAGGAGATCAGAACTCTCTCAACTTCAAGTCCAATTGTCGCTCCCTATGATAGGCTGCCTCTCAAGTCCAACCAACACATAGCCAACTAGGAACAGCCTGTGCTTTGGGATATTTCAGTGTTTATCTTAAATGTGAGTAAATTCCAACTTCTTGGCTTGCTAGCTATGTAACTCTGAATATGTCACTAAACCTGAGTTTCTGTCTGGAACCAAGGATAATACTCTCTCTTAAGAGTTTGCTATTAACATACAAGACCTCATAAGAGCAGCAGTACTTAGCTCAAGAGAGGTATTTAATGAAGCAAATTCTATGCCCACCTCCAAAATTGCCCTTCTGTATTGATATTTGCTTATTTGAAAAGGAACAGAGAGAAATATAGTCTATAAGTTGGGTTCAGATAAAAGAATGCCTTTTCTTCTAGAGAAAATCAAGAGCCACTGAAGGGTTCCTAATAGTAGAGTAATGTGATGTAAGGTGCACTTGGGGAAGGACAGAGCTATGTGTCAGACAGATGGGACTGGGCACAATTAGAGGCAGTCCCATATTCGTATAAAGTTTTTTTTTTTTTTTTTTTTTTGCAGTTTTTGGCCAAGGCTGGGTTTGAACCCACCACCCTCAGTATACGGGGCCTGCGCTCTACCCACTGAGCCACAGGCACTGCTCAGTAAAATTTTTATAGTAATAAAATCACCAATAATTTCATAAATTTTAACATATAATTACTACCATAATCAAGATATTATATCATGTACTTCCATCACCCCCAAAGCTCTTTCCTAGCATAACAGTTTGACAATAATCATTTTTATAAATGTTAACGTATCTCTTTGAATAAATTCCATATGGCCAGAAGTCATGCCTGTGTTTTATTCCATATCGCTAATACCTAGAATAGGACTGGATCTACAGAGATTCATAAACATTTGATAAATGAATGGTTTGTGGCATACCAAGTCACTTAAAGGTCACTCCTTATGCCTTAAGGACTCCTTAGCAGGAGTCCTGCTAGGGTCAGAGGGGAACGAGGTAGGGGAAACATCTTGGCAGTGTACACTAAGACAAAGTAACATAATGGTAAGATGCCATTGTCTCATCCTTCTTTAAATATTCAGGTCAAAATATTGACTATAATATTAGATGGAGTAGAATTGGTGAAGAGAATGTGTACATGCACATATACATGATTATGTGTTATATATATACATGTATATATATATATATATATATTGCCGGGTTTTTTTTTTTTTTTTTTTTTTTTGGCCAGGGCTGGGTTTGAACCTGCCACCTCCAGCATTTGGGGCTGTTGCCCTATGCCTTTGAGCTACAGGCACAGCCCAATGTGTTATACTTTTTAAGTAAAGACAATACATGAGACTTCTGATTAAAATGAAAGATCGAAAATATTTTAAAGTTTCTTATTCTTTTTGCTCAACCCTATAAACATTATGTTAAAGGAATATACAGAAGTATAAAAAGATAGCAAAGACAAAAGAAAAATCAGCAGTAGAGAGAGGAAAATGCAATACCTTTTATCTTTTTTTAGTAAATAGGGTATAGGTGAAATGGTTGAGATGGAGCGAGAGAGGCCACAGAACTAGAATCTTTATGTAACATGACGTGCTCCAACTGATGGGGGAAGTAATCTACCATGAGCAATTCTGAAGAGGTCAGAAATGCCAAATAGAGCTGAGATGAGACATTGAGCTGAAGGTAGTTGGGTCAATTAAACGTCTACAGATGAATAATCACCCCACCCTCCTCCTCCCACCTGAGCATACTGTTAACAGAATTAATTGCCCTCAAAACTAAGGCAATCTGATCAGACTGGTATTATATGATGCTACTGAAATTGGACCTGATTTGACAAACTAACGTTGAGATTATACAGAGAGAAGGAACCAAGGACAATCCTGGAGGACAAGTGAGGTGGGTGGATGAGGATGATTCCGAGCAGTAGGAGGGAAGATCACAGGTACAACCACAGGAACCAAAGGGGAAGAGAGAGTCAAAGAAGACAGGGCTGTCGACAGGGCCAAGGGGGAATTTTCAACAGCCTCTTGATATGTATATAGTTAAGAATAAATATTTCTTATTTACTATAGAATTGGAAATCTGATAAATGAGCAATGAGTTGAAAAAAGCATTTCATAAAAGAAGATTCTGGAAATTCAACTTCTCAAATACAACCTCTCAAAAATCCTGCTGTTTCTTATCCCTTTTACAACATAGCCCACATGTGGGATGTGAGACATGGAAGAATTGTATTCATTCATTTAGGAAGCATTTATCAAATGTCTATCATAGAAAAAATACTAGACATTATGGGAACGTGTCAAGATCTCACAGACTTATAAAGAAAGATACAGCCTCCACACAAATCACTCCGATTTCTTCTCTTGCCTAGATCCACTTTCTAAGGCAAATATGAAGAAATCTCTGACTTCAGGAAAAAGACATCACCTCACTCTAGAAATCTGGTCGGTAGAAGTTCAATGAAAACTAGTCCACAAAAGTGAAAAAGGCTGAGCACAAACTTCCAACTTTATTCCTAAAAATGCTATGAAATTATTTAAAACACTTATTCAGGCCAGGCATAGTGGCTCATGCCAGTAATCGTAGCACTCTGGGAGCGCTAGGTGAGTGGATTGCTTCAGCTCAGCAGTTCAGAACTAGCCTGAACCAGAGTGAAACCCTGTCTCTACTAAAAATAGGAAATCTAGCCAAGCATTGTGGCATACACCTGTACTCCCAGCTATTTGAGAGGCTAAGGCAAGAGGATCACTTAAATCCAAGAGTTTGAGGTTGTTGTGAACTTTGACACCATGGCACTCTAGCCCGGGTGACAGAGTGAAATCTCATAAAAAAAAAAAAAAGAACAACAAAAGAAAAAAAAAACCCACATTCATTTAGTGCATCATGGTCAAGTACCTACTTCTAAAACAGGGCTTTCATTCTTCTAAATTAGATGATATGATAGTTAGGGCCCCAAGAGAGTATGTATGTAAAGCATATGCTAGCTCTGTAATAATAAGTAGACTGCTCCTAAAAATGGGGAAATCTTAATTTCCATGTTTCCCAGATCTACTTTCTAATAGCAAGGGTTAGAGTGTCTACCTGATCTACTTCAAGATTACTCTGAGACGGAGAAGAAAGAAGCTGATTTTCACAGAGTATCTGGTAGGAATAAGAGGGCTAGAATGGCTTTGTGTAACAATTTGCTACCAGCTTTCTAATTGTTAACATAGCGCTGCAAAAGGCTTTATGCATTTTGATGAGATCACTTACTGGTTATTCAGGAAAATGAGCTTTGAATGGTATGCCAGGGATAGAAAAATGACAGCCAAAATAGCTATTCTGTATTTATTTGCAAACTAACTGACAAACCTATATCACAATAAACACTGCTTTGAGTGAAATGGGCTCGCTGATGCCAATAAACAAAGCAACGCAGCAGTGCGGTTTTCATAGATCTGAATAAGAAGTTGTCGGATGGAGCTTTGAGGGGAACCTCACCGGGAAATGTACTGATAGATGACTTCCACTGACTTCAAGCATGTGTCAAACGCCTGACCAACAGACAATTTTCAGACCCTTTTTTTATAACAACCACTTCCACTTCAGCCGAAACACTCATTAGCTTGCTACAGGTTTTTCATATAGTAACAAAACATCTCTCCCACATAGATAATTGTTGGGAAAAATACCAAAAAGAAAGGAAGTGAGCAAGCCAATAACTCCTTGCAATTAGAATTAAGTGAAACAAGCTATGGGTTTCTTAAAGACAGGTTTGCTCTTTAATGGTGCTCTGAAACCTCTTACCACACACACTGATGGCAACTGTCTGGTTCTGTCACTGTGAGGTCATTTAATCATACTGTTTCCAGACTAATTAAATTTTGTGTTCACTTTAACAACCTATTTCTTCATGATCAATCAGATCAGTGGTACAGTCCAATTTTATCACTCAGGCAACCCCAAATGATAGATCAAAGGGTTTTCAGTCCTAAGGGTTTGATCTCACAGACTCAGCCCAATTCTGTACTTGGATAATGTATCTCAAAAGGAAAAAAATTCTTTGTTCCCATTTTGATGATTATCTGATATAATGAAAGGAATAAGGAAGAGAAGGTAACTGATATTTGTTTGGCTATCAACTATCAGGTATTTTGTCTGTATTTTGCAACTAATTTTCATGGTATCATTTCTCTTCTCATGATAAAAATCTTTTAAAGAAAAGAAATGTGTGTATAAACAAGGACATAATGGAGAAATGATATGTAAAGACACCCTGACCCGACAAACTAAAACAATCTCTACATGAACCGAGCTGTCACAAGCTACTTGCAGGTTTCTGGGGCAAAGCATGTTTCTTCCCAGGTATTTGCACTGCTACTGCTCAGAGGAGTTTCCAACACTGTAAAGAGGTTTGTCAAGAAGTTTGTCCTTCTAGTACCTTCAGTGCATAAGACAATAGCGTAAAGCATTTGGAAGTCTAGTTTTATCTGTACTAGCTTAGTATCAAGCTGCTAGAGCACAGGAAGTGATAGAAATGTGTAGTGATGAGAGTGATTAAACAAATCATGGCACACACATAAAATGGAATGCTAGACGTAAGCTAGCTTCCTAAACAGAAGCTTTTGAAAATTCTTAAGGACATGGAATAAGGCTTGGGATAAATATCATATGAAAAGGCATATGGAAATTATGAAGATATTGCCCCAGGCTGTAAATATGTATCATATTTATGAATCAGATACAGATAATTTTGTTTTATTTTGTACATTTTTTCTAATTATATAAATTTTCTAAAATGAAATCTATATGGCTTTTGCAATTTAAAAGGTTTACACAAAAGATAGAGAGCTCATGAATAAAACAAGAATGGATTAGAAGAGTAGCTCATATGTACATGCCCCTTATGTCAACCAGTGTCTCAAGAAGGCAGCTGACAATGGGTAGTACAGAAGATCTATTTCTTCCTGATTGGGCCTAGGAAGGTTTGTGTGTTTCCAAGAATCTTGTCCATTTCCTCCATGTTTTCAAGTTTATGAACACAGAAGTTTTATATAGTATTCCGAGATGATGTTTTGTATTTCTGTGATTCAGTTGTGATTTCTCTTCTTTTGTTTTTAATTGAGCTTACTGGAGTCCTTTTCTTTCTGTTTCTGAAATAGAAGCAGCAATGTGGTATGTGTATGGGGCGGAGTATTACTCAGCTATTAGAAGAAAGTGGTGATCTAGTATCTTTTGTAATAACGTGGAAGAAACTGGAGAGCATTCTTTTAAGTAGTGGAGGAATGGAAAAACAAACACCACGTGTGCTCAGTGCTAAACTGGAACTAGCTGAGGAGGAGTTATGCACACACGTGGAAGGATTACTCAAAGGGAATCAAGCAGGTGGGAGGCAGGAGGAGGGACTGAATTTATTCACACTTCACAGGTATAATGCACACATTCTGGGTGAAGGGCACACTTACATCTTTGACCTAAATTATTCAAAAGCAAATTATATAACCAACATGTGCATGCATCCATAATATTCTGAAATAAATTTTAAAAACCCTAAAAGAATATAGAGAAAAGAAGATGGTTGAGGCCATCTTGTCTCCTCTCCCACCACACCTCTTCTTTAGAGCCTGTGATCTGGGAGTACTTTCCCTTCCCTTTCCCAAACATGCACTTGATTCTTCTGCCTCTTGTTTTTGCTTGCAAAGTTCTTTCTTTCCAGAATATACATTCCCTTCCTGTTGACTCATCAAAACCACATCTTTAAGGCTTTTCACAAGTCTTACCCAAGAAGCCATTCCAAACTCTCTGGGTTCTAGTTTTGTCACTTACTATTGAACTCATCACAGTCTGCTAAATGCTGCTAGTCTTATCAAAACAAAATATGAACCTTTACAGAGCTGAGTCTTACATTTTTTTCATCTTTTAGTCCCTCTGCTTCTAGGAAACAGCCTAATGCATAGAAGGCCTCATAAATATTTGTTAAACTCTGAGAAAGCCATCCTCAACAAACAGGACTGAGTCATGAGTCAGCTGCATTTGGATTCATATATAAAGTTTTCAATGCATTTGAAAGGGCATTTCTTTAAGCAATTTTAATTCGTCAAAGGAAATGATTCTGTAGTGGATTTAAGAACATAGCATAAATGTAGGTCTTTTAAACTTTGGCTCACAGTGACTAGTATAAAATGAGAAGAATCTTTGGACTTTAAAATCAATGAAAAAAATAACCAGAAAGGTAAACTTGAAAAAAGATTAAGCATTTTTTTTTTTGGTGACTCAAAGACTATTATGTATACTGACATCTGTCATTTTATTTTCACTTACCCAACATTTTTTCAGAATTACAGTCACAATAACTACTTTGAAATTTAAATTTTGGACTTTAAAGATAAATAGTAAATGTTAAACCTGGCCCACATTGTAACTGGAACTATTTTAAATATAATGTATACATATAGCTGTAACAGGCTTTCATAGTTATGAAATTAGGCACTCTATGCTTCTAACTTCCTATGGAAGATGATTGTAAAATAGAAAAACCTTCCGTTAAATCACCTTTATTTATGCCCCAGTGGCATGTTCTTCCTAAACTATGGAGATAACTTCCATAATTCTTTCAGTCTAATATCCTCTGTGCCTGGAGAAGAGAAGAAATTCATTTAACTAGAACAGCAAAATTTATTAGACAAGCAAAGATAATTAATGATGAATTCTACCATGTTCACTATAAATTTTTCTACCCACATGTTTAATTTCTTATTATATTGAAGAAAATAGAGTCATAGTTCCTACTAATGAGGTATATTCCTGGAAAGAATAAAAATACAGTAGAACCTCTGTAAGTTGACCACCCAAGAGAGTGTAACAAACTGGCCAACATACGGAGGTGGTCAACATAAGGAAGTAAGTCAACTGTACTGATATGTACCTGTGATGCATGTCTGGTCTATGAAAATTAAATTGACTTAAGGAGATGGTCAACAAAGGGAGGTGGTCAACTGTGCAGTTTCTATTGTAGTTATGGTATGCTAATTGTGGCAGAGATTCCTAAGAGTACACAGAAATCTATTTCCTCTCTTTTACTGGCACACACCCAGTCAGCTAACTTTTGACAAGGGTGCCCAGAATACACAATGGGGAAAGGAAAGTGTCTTCCACAAAGGTATGGGGAAGGTTATATTTACATGCAAAAGAATGAAATTGGGTCCTTATCTTATATGATACATAATAAAAATCAACTCAAAAAAGACTAAAGACTTAAGTTTAAGACCTGAAACAACAACACTTCTAGAAGAAGGCATAAGAGAAAAGCTCCTTGACACTGGTTTTTGCCATAATTTTTTGGACATAATTTTTTTGACACCTAAACCATAGGTAGCAAAAACAAAAAGAAAGAAGATAGACTATATGAAACTAAAAATCTTCTGCACAACAAAGAAAACAATCAACAAAAGGAAACATTTGGAATGGGAGAATGGATTTGCAAATCATATTCTAATAAAGGCTTAATGTGTGAAATATACAAGAAACTCGATTCAATAGAAAATAAATAAATAAACACTGCAATAAAAAATGGGCCATGTACCTGAACAGATACTTTTCAAAAAATGGCATACAAATGCCCAACGAATTTATGAAAAGGTGATCAACATAGCCTATCATTGGAGAAATGAAAATAAAAACCACAACAAGATATTACCCAATGTCTTTTAGAGGGGCCACTAATAAAACAAAATACAAAAGAAAACAAATGTTGGCAAACATGTAGAGAAAAGGGAAGCCTTATCCACTATTGATGGGAGTATAAATTGGTGTAATCATTATGAAAAATATTACGGGACCTCTTCAAAAAATTAAAAGTAGAACTACCACAGGTATAGACAGAGGAATTGGCATCAAGACCTCAAAGACCTATCTGCACTCCTGCGTTCACTGCAGCATTATCTACAAGAGCAAAACTATGGAAACAATGTAAATGTCCATCAGTAGATGAAAGGATAAGGGGATTTTCGTACATGTACATACTCAGCCCTTGAAAAGAAGGAATCTATGTTGTTTGTAACAACATGGATGAACTGGGAGGGCATTATGTTCAGTGAACCAAGTCACGCACAGACAGACAAATACTGCATGAGTTCACCAACATGTGGAATCTAAAATAGTCAAACTCTCATGGTGCAAAGTAGAAAGATGGACACCCGTGATTGAGGGGACAGGGAATGAAGAGGTGATGGTTAAAGGGTACAAAGTTTCAGCTATGTAAAATACGTAAGTTTTGGGGATCTACTATAGTGCCTATAGTTAAAAATACTCAGTTGTATACTTAAAATGGCTAAGAGGATAGATGTATGTCAAGAGTTCTTACTCAAAACAACAATAAGCTAAAATAAAACAAGAATAATAAAGGAGGTAGGAGGAAACGTTGGAAGGAGGGGGATATGCTTATGCCCTGATGGTGGGGATGATTGCACAGGTGTATGTTAATCCCCAAACTCATCAAAATGTATATAGAGAATATGCATGCACCATATCTTACTGAAATGGTTAAAAAATATTCCCCAAATTCAATATTACACCCCATAACACTATCTGACATCTCTATCTTCCATGCACACATGCAATCAGAAAGCCCAGTGCTACTTGTGAGCCTTGTTTTCTGATTTATTCCCTCTTGAACATGAATGTTATTTTTTTTAGAAACACATGTGATATATATACATATGTGTTCGCATTTACATTCATTAATTTATTCATTCATGAGAGCCTGCATGTGTTAGACTGTGAGGACACACGAGCGAGGAGGACATCTGTCCTGACTTTCCGGAGCTCAGTAGGTAGTAAAGGGAGCCGTTGGGCGGGAGTACAGCGTGATGTACTAATACGCACGCCGGGAGTACGGCCTGATGTACTACTACGCGCGCCGGGAGTACAGCGTGATGTACTAATACGCGCGCCAGGAGTACGGCCTGATGTACTAATACGCGCGCCGGGAGCACGGCCTGATGTATTAATACGCGCGCCGGGAGTACGGCCTGATGTACTAATATGCGCGCCAGGAGTACGACCTGATGTACTAATAAGTGCGCCGGGAGTACGGCCTGATGTACTAATACGCGCCGGGAGTACGGCCTGATGTGCTAATACGCGCCGGGAGTACGGTCTGATGTGCTAATACTTCCCGGGAGTACGGCCTGATGTACTAATACGCGCCGGGAGTACGGCCTGATGTGCTAATACTTCCCGGGAGTACGGCCTGATGTGCTAATACGCGCCGGGAGTACGGCCTGATGTACTAATACGCGCCGGGAGTACGGCCTGATGTGCTAATACGCGCCGGGAGTACGGC
>CAUYON010096940.1:0-25966 GCA_963573935.1 Arctocebus calabarensis
AAGAAGTCATTTTAGATAAAAGACATCTGCACCTGAAAATTAATTGCAGCACAATTCACAGCTGCAATGCTATGAAACCAATCAAAGCGTCTGTCAACCGATGAGCAGATAAAGAAAATGTGGTGCGCGCACACACACACACACACACACACACCCCAACCACACACCATGGAGCACTACTCAGCTATCAAGATGAATGAAGAACATCGTTTGCAGCAACTTGGATGGAACGGAGACGATTATCTTAAGTGAACCATCTTGGGAATGAAAAAACAAATACCGCATGTTTCACTTATAGGCAGGAGCTAAAAGAGAGGTGAATATGGTCATAGATTGTGTAATAGACATTGAAAAGTCAGAAGGGAGAGATGCGCCAGGGGATGAGAGATAAAAATAATTTACCAGACATAGAACATCCGCTACTTTGGTGACAGGTTCAATAAAAACCTTGACTTTGGCATTATAAGAATTCATTGTGTTCCAATTCATGGGACAAAAAAAAAAAAAAACACTTGTAATCCCTAAATACTTCAAAATAAAAATTTTTTTAAATCATTATATTGATTTACATACATATTAATAAAATAATGACTTTTTAATGATGATGGAAGCAAACACATATTCAGACAATTACTTTTGAATTTAAACTTTAATAAAGAAAACATTAAAAGAAGATCATTTCCCTAACATCTTATTTTACATTCATTGTTCAAAGTCTCTGTTGGTTTTTTTCCTCTTAGAACTATTCATAGACAATGAATATACTGAATTCAAAAATATTCACTTCCAAATCTATAAATTAAAGTCAAATTTCATTTTCATTCTACAGGAGCATTTTCAACAATATATAAGCACTGTGATAAGAGTATTTACCTTTGTCAGGCAACCCATAGGAGAAATGATGGGTCTGTGCACACCTCTAAATCTTATTTAAAGTATAAGAATAAAATATTTGTCATAGGAGAATCTGCTACCCTAAATTAGTTCTGGACTTTCTAATGAAAATGGAGGTTACCTGGACAAGCTGGTTTTCATTGGCAGAACTGGATTATCAACCCTTGGGGGTAAAGTCTTAAGTACAAAGGAATAAATCTTTAAAAGAAAAAAAAACTGGACAGATGTGGAGAAAACTACACATATCATTGGCCAGGGGTGGTGGCTCAGCCTGTAATCCCAGTACTCTGGGAGGCCAAGGCACGTAGGCTGATAAGCTCATGAGTTCAAGACCAGCCTGAGCCAGAGCAAGACCTCATCTCTAAAAAAAATAGCTGAGGGTTGTGGCAGGTGCTTGTAGTCCCAGCTATTTGGGAGGCTGAGGCAAGAGAATCACCTGAGCCCAAGAATTTGAGGTTGCTGTGAGCTGTGATGCCACAGCCCTCTACCAAGGGCAACAAAGTAAGACTCTGTCACAAAAAAAAAAAAAAATACAAAAAAACTGCACATATCATTGAAGGACCACAAAAAAGATTTTGAATAGTTGAGACATAGTCTATGTTCTTAGAGAGACTTATAAACATGTCAGAATTTTTAAAAAATAAACCTCCCATTTAAAAAAAATTAAACAAGGTTTTTCTCATACCTAGATATGTATTTTTTTAATTATCATAGAAGAGAAAAAACCTAAGAAAAGCCAAGATTTTTCTGAAGACAAAAAGGGAGGGAAGGATATAACCTTGCCCAGCTGAGACTTATTACAAAACCATAGGCAATTGGGAGAGTGCCTTTGTTGCAGGATCCAAAGCTCTGAAGTATCAGCTCATCTGACCAGGGTTCCAGAGACCCAGACACACACCAGTCTTTTCAAGAAATATGAGACAACTGGTCATCCACATGGAAAATATTGTCCCCGTCACTCACAACATATACAAAGATAATTTGAAATCTGTTAAAAACCTTAGCCATGAAAATCAAATCCATTAAAACATTTCAATAAATTCTAAGAACAAGACTTTGACTTATAGTAGAAAAGGATTTTCTAAACAAGATTTATGTAAATAAACAAATGGTAAAAATACAGGTACATTTAACTTCGTGTTTTTTTTAATTTTCATTAAAGATACCGTAAACAAAATGACAAGCACAAACTGATAAATAATACATCCAATACTCAATTCAAAGCAAGAGTAAGACTCAAGAGTCCACAACAGGTGATAAATAAGGAAAAGATCAATTATCCAATGAAAAGAAAGACAGACACACAATTCACAAAAGAGAAAACACACGTGGAAGAAAGCATTGAACAAAATGCTCAATAATAATTAAACTAATAATGAGATTAAACCATTTCACACCCATGAGACAAGCAAAACATTCCAACGCTAACAATAACAAAAGTTGAGAAAGAACTGGACAAATCCAACTGCATTTATTGCACAGGGGGTCGGGGGGATAAACTGTTGGAAGTGCTCAGGAGAGCAATAGTGTGAGACCTAGTGAAGTTAAAAGCTATCTACCCAGGGTGGCACCTGCGGCTCAAAGGAGTAGGGTACTGGCCCCATATACTAGAGGTGGTAGGTTCAAACCTGGGCCCAGCCAAAAAAATAAAAAAGCCATCTATCCAAGACCAAAGACTCAGAAGCTCTACTGCTAGATATAGACCACTGAGAAATTTATACCCAGTGAACCAAGTGCTGCACAAGGAAATATTTGTGGCCCATCATTTACAATGATGGCAAAGCAGAACCATCCTAAAAGTCCATCAGCAATCAGATACATTTTTAAACTAACACACAGCAATTATTACATTTTGAGGGCATTCTATTATAAGGATATTGACAATATCAATTCATTTAACCTTTGAGGTAGCTAGACATTTGTATTTTAACAGTTCTTCTTCTTTAGTAACGATTTTTCTGTCATTTTATAGATTAGGAGATTGAGAAACAAAGCATCTCAAAAGCCACGCCAGTTGTTAAAAACAGTCATACAGTCAGACACAACGGGGCAAAGAAAATGAACCAAACAAAACGTGTGAGCAGCGTGAGTAAATACCAGGCGGGAGAAGGGGTCTGCAGACTGTTTCGTGCAGTAAGACACCGCTGTTATCAGTTTGAAGATGCAGATCAAAGCTGTGTTAGTTCCCTGAGGCTGCCAGAATAGAGCTGTACAATCCCAGTCGCTTGTAACCACAGAAATTGATTCTCTCTAGTTTGGAGGCCACAGTCAGATGTGAAGGTGCTGGGGGCTGCACCCCCTTGGGGACTCGAGGGCTGGATCTTCCCAGGGATTTGCAGCTTCTGGTGGTTCCAGAGCTCCTTGGCTGTGGTCTCATCACGCCAACCTCTGCCTCGGTCTTCAGTCTTCATACCGGCTTCTCTTTTCTCTCTTGCACCTGCTGCCGTCCTTGGATCTAAGGCCTTCTCCACAAATCCATATTCTCTACATCTGCAACACCATTTTCCCCAATGAGGCCACATTTGCAGGTTCCTGGGAGTAGGACTTTGCAAATATTATCAGTAATTTACAGATATATAGTAATTACTGCAATGATTTTTAAAAAATAAATAATTCATGGGAATGCTAAACCCCAAACCTTCTTTGGGAAGGAAAAAGTGGGGAGAGGAGAAACAGGAGGGGAAGCTGCAGAGGGCATTCAAGGGATCCCTCACTTGCCCTCCCTTCACGGCTTCTGAAGCAAATGCTGCCCCATGTTAAGCTTTGGAATGGCCGAGGGGAGAGGCACACCTGTGGGTCATAATTTTCCTCTGTAATGTTTTATGACGAAGAAATAGTTCATAATTTCTAAAATTAAAGGATGTAAAGACGCTCTCTGCCTTGACACTCTCACAGTGCTTGGGGAAGTTCACAAGTCCTTCCGGAGCCGTCAGGCAAGCTGTTACAAATCTACCATGGTGTTCACTGCCCTCCCGGCCCTTTCATGCTGGCCCCAGGTGGGAAGCTTTCCAGGCTTAACTTCATTTGCATCTTAACCTTTACTCATATGAGGTGCTTTTTTTTCTTATTGAGCACACCACTACTCCAACAAGACTCAGAAGCTCTACTGGTAGGCCTCTAAATATGAAGGACTAATCAAACACACATATGGAATCAAACGAAGCTTCCTCATGACCCTGTTTGTTGTGCATGCCGCAAACAACTTTTCTTACAGGTGTTTTAAATCATGTTTTAGCTCTAGAATAATGAGTATTCTGTTGCCTCCTTTGAGAACATGTCCCCCTGTCTCAAGCTGATGGACTGAAACTTATTTCCCTCGGGGTGACATGACAATAGCAGACTCCTTAGCACAAGCTCCTAAAAACACTAATTTTTCAAATATTCTTTTAAGATTCCCCAGCCAAAAATGGTTATTCCTGGCCACTACTATCTCTAAGGTGGTCACTGTTCTTTCTACATCCAGCCATAGAAAATCAAAAGGACTGGGCGGTGCCTATGGCTCACAGGAGTAGGGTGCCTGCCCCAAATACCAGAGGTGGCGGGTTCAAACCCGGCCCCAGACAAAAAAAACTGCAAAAGAAAGAAAGAAAAAGAAAACCAAGAGGTCTCTCTGAAATGTAATGATCGATGTTTCAACAGCTAACAGGCTAAAAATAAAGCTATGGTAGTTTCAGTAAGTACTATTTTAGGTCATGGGAGGGCCAGAGAGTTAATAATTATAAAAGTAACACAATTATTTTTAAAAACTAGAATACTGTCTGAGAATAACCATGACTAACAATGTAGGCTTTAGAATCAGAAGACTTTAATTTGATTCCTGGTTCTTTCGTATGACACTGAATGAGTTAGTTCCACAAGCTTAAGTTTACAATTGGGATAGTAATAGTAGCTACCTCCACAGGATTTATAAAGATAGTAAATAAATAAATAGGCATTCAATATGCCATAGCGTTTTACTCAGTTCAGGCTGCCATAACAAAATATTACAGACTAGGGGCCTTAACCAACAAAAACGTCTTTCTCACAGTTCTGTAGGCTGGTAGTTCAAGATCAAGGCAGGTGCCTGCTGAGTCCTCTGCTCTCCACCAGCAGATGGCAGCATAACCTCTTCGTCGTGAGCATGTTGGCTTTGTTCTCTCTTCTCCCAGGGACACTATTCCTATTCAATCAGAGCCCTTCTGGTCTCGTTTAACCTTAATTATCTCCTACTGGCCCTGTCTCCAATTATAGCCACACACAGAGGGTCTTGCTTTACCATCTCAATTCAGTTCACAGCACGTAGGTAATATTAATATTATATATATTTTTTAAGGTGGCCATAGTACCTCTTTTTGCACGTTTTTTGTTTTTGTTGGCCAAATAAAGAAAAACATGGCCCCTATGTTGTGACTGGTGCTGCATGAAAATTATAGTGATAGGTGTAGCCAGCATAAAGAGAATATTCTTATGCTTTCTCTTTTATAAAGTCTAAATTAGAGGTACAAGGAATTTTTCATTCTGCTTTTTCAGAGAACAAAGCATAATCACTATTTTCAATGCTCCTACAAAGTAGTTACAATTGCCACTGGCATATGGTTTTGTGATGTGTTAAGAAGTAAACACCATGTTCAGCACACAAGAAGAAGGCAACGAGCATATAAATAATGAACCGGCACATTATCAAAATATGGGACTACAGTTGCAATAGGAAAAAGTATGGTTGGACAGCCCCTGTGGCTCAAAGGAGTAGGGTGCCAGCCCCATACACCAGAGGTGGTGGGTTCACACCCAGTCCTGGCCAAAACCTGCAAACAAAAAGTATGTCCTTGTGATATACTAAGTGCTAACCTGAGAGTATCCCTCAATAAAAGACATTTACTTGAGTTTCTGCATGACTGTCAGTGACCAGCTGTCTATAATTTTGGAAAAAGTTTATTTCAAAAGATCCCCAAAGCAACACTGCATCTTAAAAGAAATGACAAATTGAACTTTCTCTATAAAAGATCCACACTGCAAATTCATATGTGAGCTTGAAACAACACAAACTAAGTGATCTCTACATTTTAAAAAAGTATTTATTATAAAGTAATACAGTTGTCCTGCAGAAAACAGATAATATACAAAAATAATATAAATTGATGATAACATTACCTCCTAGCTAGAACCACAATTAATTTAGACATATCTATAACATCTCAATCTGTTGTTCTGTGTGTTTGTGTATTTATGTATCATTGTTTAGCTCACCCTTAAGTGTATGCCTTAGTCTATTTTCTGTTTCTATAACACTATACTACCAACGAGGTAATGCATAAAGAAAACTGTATTTACCTTATTGTTGTGGAGGCTGGGAAGTCCACAAGCATGGTGCCAGTATCTGCAAAGGGCCTCCTGGTGTCATAACATGACAGAGTGCATCTCATGGTGGGAGGCCAAGAGCAAGAGAGCCAGAAAGAGCTCGCTTTTATTCGTTGTTGTTGTTGTTGTTGTTGTTGTCATTGCTTAGCAGGCCCAGGCCAGGTTCAAACCCACCAGCCCTCAGTGTATGGGGCCAGCACCCTAACTACTGAGCTACGGGTGCCGAGCCAAGAGAGCTAACAAAGCCACTCTCATGATAACAGTGCCATTCTCAAAATAGTGACATTCATGTATTCACAAAAGTGGAGCCTTTGTCAATCCATTAATCCATTCCTGAGGGGTGATGGAATAAATTTCTAACACATGAACTTTCAGGGACACATTCAAACCTCAGCAGTGTACTCCTTACAAAACTGGATGTTTCTTACTTAACAATGTTGTGTGAGTTGTAAACTTGGTGACTTCTGATGACACAGATGTATCACCCTCATAGTTCTGGAGGTCAGAAGTCTGCAATGATCTCACTTAGCTAAAGTCAAGGGGTCAGCAGAACCGCATCCCTATTAGGAGGCTCTAGGTGGAAAGCCATTCTCTTAGCTTTTCCAGCTTGGAGAGGCTGCCCTGTTCCTTGACTTGGAGCCACTTCCACCTTCAAGGCCAGCAACAGTCGGTCAAGTTCTTCTCACATCATCACTGAGTCAAATCCTCCCATTTCCCTCTTACTCTGACAAAGACCCTTGTGATGACATTGGATCCACCCAGATACTGCAGAAGACTCTCTCCCAGTTCATACTCAACTGATTAGAACTTTGTATTTTCTATTTTTTAATTAAATCATAGCCGTGTACATTAATGCATCTATGGGGCACAATGTGCTGATTTTATATGCAGTTTGGAATGTGTACATCAAACTGTTTAACATAGCCTTCACCTCATGTACTTAATTGTTGTGTTAGAAGACATTTATATTCTACTCTTAATAGTTTTGACATGTGCCCTGGCCTGTGCACAATAGATGAAGTCCCACCAATTACCCTCTCTCTACGCATTCCCCCCCTTCCCTCCTTCACTCTGGGCTACAGTTGTGTTTTATCATTTGTATGAAGGTGTGGGTGATTATATAGTCGTTTCATAATAGTCCTGAGTACAACCCTTACTGCCCCCTTGCCTCTTAACAAAGCACATTCACATGCTCCAGGAGAGACGTGGACATTTCTGAGGGATTATTATTCTACCAACCAGTATTCTGAGTATCCTTCTTGCCTTTAAATATGCTTCTTGGGCGGCACCTGTGGCTCAGTGAGTAGGGTGCCAGCCCCATATACCGAGGGTGACAGGTTTGAACCTGGCCCCAGCCAAACTGCAACGACAAAAAAATCCGGGTGTTGTGGCAAGTGCCTGTAGTCCCAGCTACTCGAGAGGCTGAGGCAAGAGAATTGCCTAAGCCCAAGAGCTGGAAGTTGCTGTGAGCTATGATGCCACGGCACTCTACCCAGGGCAACAAAGTAAGACTCTGTCTCTCGAAAAAAATATATATATGCTTCTATCTGCATATCTGCCCCATCCTTTTTAGTAGCTACTGGGAATTTTACTGTATGGACATACCATAATTCATTGTACCGTTTTCTTCCTAACAAAAATAATAAGCTATAGTTGTAAATACTGTTATACTTACTTACACAGCCTGAACCACGGGCAGTCTCAGCTCACGCTTTCACCACCGCTGGGATCCACCATTTCCCAGGGTTTTGGAGACACTGATCATCATCATTCCTTTCTCATCTCTGCCAAATCGGCATGTGGAAAGGTACTCGCCATTTTTATTTGCCTTTCGTGTTAGCCACCCAGAGTTCTTCATCCGTACGATGCATGTCTGTGGTCAGTGGGCTCCTGCTGAGGATGTGGGGATGCTAGCAATCCTGGCACGAGGGACCCTAGAAATGTCTTCTTTATTGCAGAAGCTTGAATCTCCTCCTGAGACTCACAGTATTTTTGAGTCCCCTCATGCTCGTCCTCTGCAGCATCCTGAGAAAACTCCACCTGCTCCCTCTGAGGACAGCCCAATTCCTACATCCCCTAGACACGATGATAGTGTAGATCCCTGGATACCAGCTGGGGAGGTTTTTTATAGAGTTCCTGGGCTCCAGTCTAATCTATTTTGAGTCCCAAATCCTCTCACGATGACACTTCCTCTTTGGCCCTGTGAATTTTGCATCCTTAAGCCTTTGGCTAGTGTGCAGCTGAGTAACTCTTTATCTATTTATTTTTGAGACAATGTTACATCAGACAGAGTGCAGTGGTATCACCTTGCCTCACAGCAACCTCAAAGTCCTGGCTGGACTCAAGTGATCCTCCTGCCTCAGCCTCCTGGGTAGCTGGGAGTACAGGCGTGCACCACAATGCCCAACTAATTTTTACTTTATCTTTTCTTTTTCTTTTTTCTTTTTTTTCTTTTTTTTTTTTTTTTTTTGGTAGAGACAGAGTCTTGCTCTTGTTCAGGCTGGTCTTGAAGTCCTGACTTAAATGATCCTCCCACCTCAGCTTCCCAGAGCGCTGGGATTATAAGCAGGAGCCCCCACTCCCAGGCTGCATAATCCTTTCTGACAAAGAAACAGTGAGGACAGTATTTCTAAACTGATCGAGAGTTCCCATTGCCTGCTGTCTGGATCTGTCAGAGCTCTCACCCAGCCTATTATAACCAACCCTTATTTTAGAAGGTGTTCTTGTTTTTATATTAGTCATTATTGCTTGATGTCCTTTGTTTCTTGTTAATCTGTGCCTTCCAGAGACAACCCCTAAGTCGGAAGCAGGCTGTGTATATACCCTGAGCAGGTGTGGCAGGCTTAGACCCTTCAGGAGGCTGGATTTGGGACTGTCAGTTTGGGCGTGGCTAATGCACGCGTGTCACTTTTCTAAAGTCTGTGTTCTTTCATCTCTTTCTCTTCATGTTTATTCATCTAAAAATGGAGAGAGGAAATTCAGAAATAATAAGAAAAAACAATGAGCCTTCTCATTTGGAATGCATCCCAGGGTTAAAACAAATGAGAGAATATTGTGCACATTTCCAGGAAAATGTTAATAATGACTGGCTGAATTTGAACAAATATCAAAAGACTCTGAAATGTTTACACTCCAACTAGGGGCACGCATTTCATTCTAGGGCAGGGGAGGAAGGAAGTCCAGCCACAGCCAGGGAACCAGGCGGCCTGGGTCCCAGCCCTCAGCACCATCAAGGCTCATTTGTCCCTGTGCAGACAGCACACCAGGAGCTGTGAGGAATCCTGTCCCTCAGGTATTAGAGGTTTTATTTCAGAAATGACCCCCCTCTTGACCGTTCTAATAATCTTCTAAGTAGATTTCAAAAGCTGAAGTAAGTACACTCCACGTTATGTGTCTGATAACCTATCGGTGTCTGAATATTGTCTAACTCTGATTGCCATGACTTCCCTGAAGGGTTACATTCAGAGGGGCCAGGTGTGAAGCCGAGGCCTCAGACCTCAGTGGTTGAGTGTGGACGCCAGATTCAGACAGGGGCACCCCGGCCTGCCCACCTTGTGATCAACTCCTTGTACTTTCAGTTCCTTATCTTAAAATAAAAGAAGGATAATGACTTCCTCATGGACTGTGCAAGAATTAAATAAGTCAACCCATGTGAAGTGCTTTAAGGAGTGAGCAGTAAATATTAGTTTAGCTAATGACAGGAACCCTCACACACACAGGCCTATTGAACTCCATAAAGCCTATTGAACATTGGATCTGTCAGTGGGAAAAAAACAGCAATCAAAACCAGTGGTTTCTTTTATAATCCAGGAACTAGATATATAAAGCAACATGGTTTCACTTTGACTTTCAGACACCGTGGACAGACCTGTGGTACTGTTCAAGGCCGAGGTCCTGACCAGGGCAGTTCACCTCCATGCACCAACCTCTGGCCACAAACACCTATGAAACTCCATGAATCAGAATTCAGGAAATGGTCTAACTCTGGGAATTCAACACTATTTTTATGAGTATTGATTTGAATAAACTATTGAGATGATTTAACACATCAATTGTTCAGACTCGGATTAAACAGAGTAACTTCTTTCTTTTCTGTTTTGGGACAGAGTCTCGCTCTGTTGCTGTGGTGTCATCATAACTCATTGCAACCTCAAACTCCTGCTCTGAAGCAATCCTCTTGCCTCTCCTGAGTAGCTGGGACTATAGGCACCTGCCACAAGGCCTGACTAGATTTTTTTATTTTCTATTTTTAGTAGAGACAGTCTCAAACTCCCGAGCTCAAGTGATTGTCCCAGAGGAAGCCCCAGCTTCTCAGAGTGCTAGGATTAGGGGCATGAGCCACCACCCCGGCCCAGAGTAACTTTTTATCCAATTTCATGATTATTCCTCACAGCGCCTACCATCAACTCTTTTCTTAACAGATGGTCAATACCGAACGCTACTCACTAGATTGACGTTATCATTGACCTAAGTAACGGCCCTTAAATTAAAAGCAGGATGATACGTGTTCATCGTCTGCACGCGTAAATCATTCGACAAGATGCTACTGAAATCCATCCCCCACAAGAGGGGACGTGACCCCCTGTCACGGGGGTGGTGTCAGGTGCTTGGCCCACACAGCCTGCTCCTCTAAGTCAGCAATTCTCTTCCATGCTTCTCACACTTTACCTGTGTCAACTATTTCTCAATTTTTATTTAGTAGCTTCAGGTCCTAAGAAACATCTTAAACTGCAAACCTAGAAACACGTCAGCGGCCCTTTGTCCCCTTGTCCATCCGGCATTTCCTAAGAGCCTGGTGCTCTGCGCGCTCCCCCTGGAAGCTGGTGATGCAATCGGAGCAAACACAGGTTCTCACCAGCCAGGAAGTCACGGTCTCTAGACCAGGGCAGGAAGGACACAGGTAAAGGCAGGGGGCCTGCTCGGCTGGGTCCCTGGGCACGGCCAATGGCTCTAACACAGGGTGCGCCACAGAAACTTCTCCCTAAGTGCAGCTTACAAGGGTATGGGTGAAATTTACTGGGTGCAGAATATAAATGTCTGAACACAATAACTAAGAAAATGCCGTGAAGGCTATGTTAACCAGTTTGATGAAAACATTTCAAATTGTATATAAAAACAGCACATCGTATTCCATGATTGCATTAATGTACACAGCTATGATTTAATTAAAAAAAAAAAAAAAGACTTCTCACAAGAATGGAAAAGCAAGAATCCATTGTGCTCAATCCTAATATAAACCAGTAGGTGAATAAGTTCACCCCCCTACAAGAGAAAGCACAATTAAACTCAAGTAGGGAGGGGGTCGGAGGATTGGTGAGCTGGGTATGGCTCCTCCTGGGAGAAGGACTCTACCTAACAAATGCAAACAATGTAACTGTACCTTCATATGAATCTGAAATTAAAAGGAAGGACAAAGAAAGAGTCTTCTCAGCATCAGAGAAGAACAACATGCCAACTCTCCGGCAGATGGCATGGACAGTTTATGAAGGCGGATGTGCAAAGCAAACATCCTCCTCGCCCCTCCTCACCCCTCCCCGCCCCCTCCCCTGGCAAGCCACAAGGCAGCTCGGAGCCCTCTGCAAAGAGGCTACTCTGGTAGTGTAGCTGGCCCACGCCTCCTGTTTACACGGTAGCAACTGTCACTCTCTCCCCTAGCAGAAATTCGCTGTAATCTTCTGAAAGCAATTTAGGAAAATGTCACTGCTGGCAAAGAATATTTGTCTTCCTGTCATGGCCAGGAGTACCAGAAAAAAAGAATTTGGAAACAAAATGGGGGTCTTTCCCCCACAGCCTCACCTGCCATGAAGCGCTGGTAGCCGCCCAGGAAGAAGAGCAGGTGTGGGGCTCGGCGACGGCCACCTCATCGGGGCGGGCAGGGCAGAGGCCCTCACGTCAGGTCTGTCTCACTGAGCCCTGGAGCTGAGGCTGGAGAAAGGGCCCTTTCCTGGCATTCTAGTGACTTCTCTCATCCCAAGATGATAATAAAACACGTTTATCTACATCAAAAGGGAGCTGCCCAGAGAAACAACTGCCTAGCGAAGTCTTTGAACATATTCGGTGTTTAGGAGCAACGAGAAACACAGTCAAGTTTTGCGGAAGTCTCCTCCCTGGAGCAAAGTCGCTGGGAATTTTCCAAAGCTAGTCCAGCTGACTGCCTGGAAGAGGTGTGTGAATCTCTAGTACCTCAGAACGGTGACAGAAAACAGGTCTTGGAAAGTGACACATTTTACAATAGAAGGCAATTGGTAAATGCTATATTCTTCACCATGTGATGCCACAGCCTCTGATGTCTTTTGCAAAAGACCTTGGTCGGTCGCAGGCCTGGTCAGAGGGAATCAACTGAGGGAAGTTAACAACAAGGACACGGATGACAGCTCCAAGGGGAGCAGCCTCACTGCAAACCAGCCCCTCACCTGCGGGCTCAGGCTATTACTGCAGCCGACCTCCAGTGGGCCCTGGAGAGGGGGACCGTGATTAGCCCCCTGGCTGGATGTGGCCTGAGGCTCTGAGTTAATACAAACTAGATCCTGAAACTCGTAGGGAAAGCGAGGCAAGGTAAATAGAAAGGGATCAGAAGAGGACCAGAAAGCAAGGAAATACCAATAAACAGTGTCACTCACTACCAGCTGAAGGACGGTCCATTCAAATGATTAAAACATCTTATTTATTCAATAGAATGTTTCTAAGTAAATGACCTTTTTCTTTTCACATACAAATAGAAACATAAATTAATAACATGACAGCAAAGCTTCTAGCAATGGCCTTTTGACGTGTGGATTTGGCAGAGCTACCGTCCCCAGTTAGCCAATCACACGTGGAGCTGGCGTTGCTGACAAGGACATGAGCATGGCCGCTCACTTTGGTTAAGGGAGATTATTCCAAGGAACCTGGACGAGCCTCCCCCAGCAGCTCCAGCCCGTTCCAGAGTTTCCTGCCTGCCCCCGCCCGGGTCTTAGCCTCAGCCAGCCCCTCACAGTGACACTCTTAATGCCTTTCTCCTCCCGGCTCTGCTTCTGAGGCTGAAGCCTAACTGATACAGTTCTTAAAATGTCAATTATGAAAAGTATAAGAAAGAATCGGTACATTGTGCATGTATGAAAGCCAGTACTACAAAGGGTGCATATAAGTGGTTTTGGAGTTTTCCTGCCTTCTTACACTCCACATGCTCAGAGCAGGGACTCAGAGCTTCATCTTGCTAAGCCAAGTAAAGGCTACATTTAAATTCCATTTGAATTATTCTGAACAAACTCTGAATGAGTAGTCTTGAACTTGCAGAATTTTTTAATAGAAGAAAAAGAGAGGAAGATATTTCTCTTTTTTTTATTTAAAGCGCATATTCTCACACACACCTATTCGGAGGTAACAACCTAATCCCCAGGGATATTTTCATTCATCCAAACAGCTTTAACTGAATGCCAATGACACCCTGATCACCTCTCGGCTTTAGACTTCGGATGTCACTCAGCATCTCTATTTCAGGTTTCTCGTCTGTAAGACAGGGATGCCCAGAGAGCCTGAGTCACAGCACTCCTGTGATGACTAAGGGGGTTAATATTTTCCAAGTCATTAGAATAGTGTTTGACACATTGTGTGCAACATATATTTTGTGGAGTAGGGAGGCTGGCAAGGACTTCACAGAGGAGGTGGTGCTGAGACTTGGATGAGGTAAGGAATTCAAGGTTCAATGCTAAATAATGGGGACACTTGTTTTGATCAACGCAGGCAAGAATGAGCAGGGCTTGTTACACGGACGAATTAAACCAGCCTGCCAGCCATGGACACGTCTTACCAGGATCCCTGGGAGAGAGGGCAAGGGCCGGATTTTGAACAAAGCAAAGTGGATTCCACCTCTATGCAACGTATTTGAGATATCTTTACAACTACATGTTATATTTTTCCAAAGTATTTTATAGCTAAACAAGCTTGGAAAACAGTGTTAAATAGAGACTAACATGTTTCCTTATTGCACAATGTCCCAATGACCTCATCACTAAACTACTGTCAGCAAATCACAGCTGCTAAAGACCTCACAGGTGGCAGTTCCTGAACAGAGGACAGAATCCTCTCTCTCGGAGCATCTCCCAGGAAAACTGTTCCAACGTGCACACTTCTGCAAATGCTGCTTATATGAACAATATTTTCTGCATTCTGATGCTCCGGCACCTGGGGCCTTGTTGATGGGGGTGAGGCCTCCCAGGGTAGCCAGTGCTCAGCTCACCTGGGAGCCCACCCTTCTATGCAAATGGACCAACCCAGGGCCTACACTTCCCACCACAGCCTCTCTGAGCACCTACATCCAGTATTTCCCCTCCGTCATCGTCCCAGGGCCGCTATACCCCAGAACACACCGAAATTAGTCAAAGTCATCAATCCGAAACCCGGCTGGGCCGCCTGGCCTTGCCTTCCCATGGAAACCTTCACTGGGAAGGCTCTTGGCCCCGCTTCTGCCTACTGACGCCCTAACTCTCCGGAACTGTTTATAACAAACTATCTTTGCAAGTGCTACTGTCTCTTAATCTGTTGGCCTTCCCACACCATGCTGAATATTAAGAAAACCTGCAGTTTAAAACCTGGGTGTTGCCAAGAAAGGGCTGTCAAAATCATTGAAGCAGAAAAGTAAAGTCACCATGTTTTGTAAGCCTTCATCTCACTCGTCACCTCTAGTTCCCATTTTGAATTCCTACACCATGGTTAGCACCCTGGGAAGGCAAAGTAACCTGAAAACATAATTGAGGAACACAGTGGGAACCGGGGAGACTTGATCCCCACCTATGTAGAAATTCTAGATAAACTTGATGAATCTTTGGGAAGACAGCACATCTCAAGGAGCATTTAACGTGCGCTGGCTGCCCTGGGGATGTGGCCCCACCCAGCAGGTGGAGGGAGTGTGACAAGAAACAGCCCTCTGAACTTCTGTGCTGTGTTTAGGCCATTCTAGAGGTCGACAGTAACCAAGACTTGTGATTCACCTAAAACTTCAAATGGAGGCACATCAAAGGAATTGGGAAACTTAACCTATCTCCAAACATTTTATGGCCTCATTTCTCTTATCTGAAATATAAGGGGGTTGATTCACTTATTTTGTAAAATACCTTCCAGCTCTAAAATTCTGTGATGCTAAACTACTCAAGAGAACTACTGATTCCAGCAAATTTTAAATCCTATAAGATCAGTCTAAGTCACAAACAGCAGTATTGATGTAAAATTTTTCCATCTCTATTTTTTTCTATGCTATACCCGTTCACCAAAGTGTACTTCTCTTTTGTAGAATCACAATCACCCCCGCTATTTATTGTGGGCCAATTAAAATAAATATTTTACTTTGGAAAAGGAAATGTATTTTTTTCCTAGACGTATGCCAACCTTCATTCCACAACTTGCCCCATCATTTAATCAATGGTGATTTTTATCTGCAGAGGGAAAAGGCATTAGGGAATTAATGACTCATAGCCCCACCAAAGCTCTTTTAAGTCAAGAACACACAGGCTTCACCCCTCCCCCACACAAGGGAGCACTTGGCAGAACTCTGAATGGGAATTGCAGTGAAAAAAACTAAGGAAATGAATCACAGGGCCTGACCAAGGCTTACTAGTTCTGTCTCCAAATGAAGAAATAATGATAAAACTGATGGTTGTCTGATAAACAAATAAGAGCTAAGAGTGAGAGACCGAAAGATACTAGCTGAAATCTCTGACCGAAGTTTGAAACTTGATAGAAAGTGATCTTCTGGTCTTCCACGCGAACCAGCTGCCCATCAGCTGATCTTTGCTTGGACCTCAGGTTTCTCGTATGTGAAATGTCAGGTTTAGAACAAATGATATTTCCAACTAGTCACTACATATGGAGCTCAATACTGAATCCCTTGACTATATTATTTTTCCAATATGGAACATAAAAACCCAGGTTATACTATGTTGTAACAAAGCTATCAAAGATGTATGATCATGGCTCAAAGAAAGTGTAAAGGAAAAAAATAATGTCACAGTCAAGAACGTGAATCTTGCTTAAGCAAGCCCAAACTGTAACACGTGATAGCACAATTGGAAGGGGAAGGAAATGAGCAAAAGATAAGAAAATTGACACTTGGCTTGGCCAATGCATTATTAGGCACAAGAAAGGCAGGCAAAGAGGTAATAAAGTAGGGATTTGCTCCATTATCCAGCAGTATGAAGAAGCAGGTATGAACTGTGGCAGCAAATGCTGAAGAAGTGGACCATGCGTTTCCTATTTTCTAGACACTCAAGGGCTGAGAGACGGTGTCTGTGGAAGCGTTTGGCTGTTGCCATCAAACAATGTTGTCATTATTTTTACACTCCTGTAGGGAAACAACTACATTCAACTTGTCTTTATTGAACATCTACCTACACACAAGTGAATTAATCAGGTTAGTAGCCTGAGAAATAAATAATTCTCGTTTTTAAGAAGTTGACGATCAGGAGGTACCTGTGGCTCCAGGAGTAGGGCTCCAACCACATGTACCGGAGGTGACAGGTTCAAACCCACCCCCGGCCAAAAACGGCAAAAAAAAAAAAAAAAAAGAAGAAGAAGAAGTTGAAGTTTGCTACCAAATGAGAGAAACAGTAACAACAACTCAATATAACAAGTACTATTGGAGAAACATAAGTAAAAAGAACGATGGGAAAAAATACTTTTTGCAAAAATCTCATTCCAAAGGGGAAACGTAAGCTTAATTTTAATGAATAAATAGATTTTGCTACACAAATTGAGAGAAGGAGCAGTCCAGGAAAATGGAACAGAGAGAGCAAAGCCATTCTTTAGAATCATTTACAAAACCCTTCCAAATCTGATCTCCATGTCAAAAATTCCTGTTCATACCTCTCCCCACCCACCAAACTTCTCGCGGTTCTCCAGCTTATTTGCCGCGTTCTCTGGAACCTCAGGGCCAGGAACACTTTACTTCTGAAGTTCTTTACCTACGAAATTCCTATTTTTCTTTTTAAAAAGAAAGCAATTTCAGGTGTTGCTCCTAACTATTGTGACTTTATTTACACAAACAGGAAGAAGGTTGGATCTGGGCCCTGGATCCTACTTTGCCAGTCCCTGCTCTCCAAAATCACTGCCCACTGGAAGAGGATGGCTTTTCAGTCTCATAAAATATGATGGTACGTCCCGTGCAATATGACTGTCCCAAGTACTATTGTTTGTTTTGATGAAAGTCAAATTTAACTGGGTGGCCTGTGTTTGATCTAGCAATCCTAATATCCATCCATCAGAACTTTCTGCGTTCACAGCAGCAATGCCCAAAATAATAAGCGCTCAATTTCTGGCAAAAGATGTACCGTATCCGGCCTTCCTTTCCGGTATTTTGTCCCCAGCCTTCCCTCTTCAATTCACATTCCCGTATTCACATTCTCTGCCCTCTGCTAGTTTGTTAGTTGTTTTGAGAGAATGAGAAAGTAATTTTCATTCATTTCTTTTAGGGGTGTTTAAAGAATTAAAGAAGCTTTGTCATGTCAGATACAGAAAATAATGGCCTCACGATCTCCCCATTCCCTGTGTTTTGTGCTTCTGTGTTAATCTAAAATAAAAGCCAGCCATTTGATCGTGCCCTCATAATTCTTGGTTATTCAGGAGTGATGCTGCCTGTGGTTGGTCTTGCCACTATAACTTATCTCAATAGGACTAGAAATTTATTAACTAGTTAAATTTCAACTGGGGCTATCTTCTAGAATCTTCTCATTTGGGCTTTTAGAGTAAACTTCTTGTCTCCAATGAGGAATGAAAGGCTTTGCTTCCCATGAAAGCAATCTCAGACCTGAGCCAATTTTGGAGAATTTTTTCTTGCTGTGGGGGTATGAATGGGGAGGGCGTCTGCACACCCGCAGGCCCTGTGCAGCCCCAGGTCTCCAGGCTCCCCCCTTCTTGATGACTGGGTCTCAGACCTGCCCTCTATTTCCCCCTGTGTGCAGGTAACTCATCCTCCGCCCCACTAACACCCACGCTTCCTATTTTAAGGGAGCACTGGTGTCTTAGGTGACCAGTAACTGCTATGACACAGTTGCCTTCTGCCCAGGGCCACCCAAGCCTTCCTCCAGCTGTGACGTCTTCCTCTTCCTCCTTTGGCGATGGTGACAACGGTAATAGCATTACACCTGGGTGGGAGGTTGGTGGAGAGATTTAGGATTTACCCTACTCTGAATCTCTGCTACCTCTGAGTGCAGGAAGTAACTGGTGTTGAAATCCACAGACCACAGACTCCAAACACCTACAAACCCAGCCCGTACAATGCAAGAACCATCCTGCCTTTCCGCCTGAGCGCAGCGCCCAGGGGCCTCCTCCCGCCCCACCTTCCCATCAGCGCCTTTCAAGTTGCTGGGAGAATATTCTCTCCGAGACCAGAAGACCTCCTGCAGCTCCTGTGTCCAGGCCAGCTCAGCTCGCGCAAAGACCCACAGCCGGTGAAAGGTGAAATCTATCAGCGTCTTCGCGTCTTTTCCCGGTTCCCAGCTGCGGTCCCAGACAACCTCACACTTGCTCTCGGCAGGTGCGCGCGCTCTCCAGGCATGCGCGAGCTTTCCGTGTGACTCACCTGTCACTGATTCATTCGACATCTATTAACTGAACGTCTGATTGGAGCCCAGCTCAGAGAAACACGTGGGGGTAGAACGGAGGAACGCGCTCAGTCTGAAGGAGGGTGAAGAGACCGGGACAGGGAATCTCAGAGACAGAGGCCTGACGGAGAAGCTCCGGGAACCCCCAGGATGGCCGTAACGGAGAGGGGGATGCAGGTGCACGCGGTCTACCTGAACTTCAAAACATAACTAGGTGTCCTTAATTTTCATTTGCTAAATCTGGCAGCCATCCGCGGCAACTCTATCTTCTAATGCAGGGTCATCCCAGCCAAGACGCCTGATCACTCTTTGTACCTGTTTCCTCTATGCTCCTTACCTTACCCTGCCATCTACCCTAAAACCATTACATTGTTTTTGTTTTAAACTAGCAAACTAGCAACTACCCCTATTCCCCTAGCCACTAGCAAAAGTGACATTTCTCCTTTGACAGGGGAATTACAGTGTCCACCAAGGACAATACATATGGATCCTTGAGGATTTTACTACAGGTGTGATTTGACACATTATTGCTTTCAACATTCAGAACACAGATTCCTAGATTGGAATGGATTTTGACTTATTTATTTCTGGGGGTTTTATTTCCAGTAGGTATTTAAGTAGCATCTTTAGTGGGGAAAGACCCTGAACACACTCTCCCATCCTGAGGGCCCTTCACGGCCAGTCCTGTGATGAGCTAAGGTGCTGCCTCCCGGGATAAGTGCACTTGATGCTTAAATGACAGTGTCACCAGCCATCTCTCAGACCTTCGGGAAACCAGCTGCTTTCATGCCAAGTAGTTCTTTATTGATGTGGGGAAAATTAGCTCTTCAATTTCAAGCTTGAGGACCCTGTTCTAGAAAGACACATTGCACTGTGTTGCCTTAAACCTGGGTGACAAGCTCAAAGGAGAATGGGACAGGCAGAGTGTGAAGAGCTCAGCTCAGGTGAGGAACTGCATCCAAGCCAGCAAGGCTTCAGGTTATCCACCTGACATCTCAGGAGCCTCTTTTCAGTGTGACTTTCACAGATGAATGAACAACAGAACATTTTTTCTAGTAAAGGAAAATTGCTTTTAGTGAAATGATAAAGTTGAGGAAGGTGTTTGAGATTATTTTCCTCCACTAGAATGCTATTTTCCTCCACTAAAATTTTTGTGTCCTCTAAATTGTTAATGTTCTTTTAATGTAAAAAAAGAAGAAAAGGCAAACCTCCAAGAGATTTGATTTAGTATATTTAAAAGGTTTCAATGATATACTCTGTTAACTGTGGCTGTCTCTGAAGGGAGGAATTATAGAGTAGTTCTGCCTTTTTATATTGTATGTTTGAATTTCTCTTTCGGAGACAATATGTTTTCTCAGATCATTTTTTTTGTAATCAGAAAAAGTAATTTTCACAGGTTCAAAAGTTCATCCTGTGTCTTGCGGAAAGCAAGTCCTTTGACTCTCAGTGGATTGTACTGCACGCATATTTTTGCTTATGCCATGATGTCACGCACTGACAAATGCTCAATAAATATTATTTGAATAAAATAAGGAAACAGCATCTGCCTCTCACCACTAGAACACTGTGCAGAGGCTTGTCACTGCCTCGTCAACCTTACATGGCTGCATTCCAACTAAAATGAATGGAAAAGGGGGAGGGGGGAAAGGACAGAATGGAAATCACCGAGGGGTGTGTCAAGACTCGGTCCCTCACGTCCCCACACCCGACTCTCATTAAGTAATACTAGAAGCCTGTGCTGGTGAATGCCTCTGTTGATTTTTAATTAAAAATGAATCCGGCCTTGGTCCAGACCTGTGCCTTCCTCTGCTCCCGCTGGCCCTGCCCTGGTACCTTGCCCGACTTCCTTGCCAACTCCATGGCAGCATCAGATGCCCTGGCAACCCTGATTGCAAAACCCATTTATGTCCTCGGTTCACTGCCACAAACGCATCTAGAGTGGAATACAGGGCAATTTCAAAGGCACATTCCCACCACGGCTCACTTGGCCCAGCGCTGTACCCTGCCTCCCGGGAGCTGCGTAATCAGCCAGGAGGGGGCTCAGGAGACTGAGCACCCCCCAGGGGAAGGCTCACCTCCTAAGCCCGATTGCTCTGTTAAAGACCTTGCCGAGCACCAGCCTGTGTGCTATTTTTATTCAAAGCTTGGGCTCTAAGCTATCCCTGGCTAGGAAAGGATATCAAAAGAAAAAGCAATACTGAATTTGCTTTCCAGTAAGTCTAAGGAGAAAACAGTTTTTGCAGCCTGCAGTCATCCAGGATGGCAATAGAGTGACCGCATCAGGAACAGCTAGTTAATGCTTCTTGAGGAGAAATGTCACAGGTGCCACACCAGTGCAGAGCAAGTCCTGCCATACCAAATGAGGGCACAGTTCAGCCAACTGAAGAGAATCCAGAACAGACTCTGGAACACTCCTTGGCTCCCACATCATTAAGGCAATTCGGCGTCTAATCCAGAACAACTGAAGACCACGGTGACAGACTCAAACCCCCGGTGGGGTTTGGGTACAAAACACCAGAAACAACCCCAAAAGCCTAGAGCTCCTGAGAAAGAGGTGTAAGCGTTCATTCTTTACCAGGGCGATTCTATAGGCTCCGCTGGCCCCTCGCCTGCCTTTCAGCTGGGAACTCTTCACCTTGATGTTGAAACATATTCAGGGCCCAGGCAGCACTTCTTCCCTTTCAGCTGGTAGTTTAAAGGTCTTTAAAACCTGAGCCTAAAGCTAAGAAGGTTGGGACTGAGGGGACAACGTTGAAACATTGACTTGGAACCCCAGTTTCTGGAATCCAGACAGCACCCTCGTCCTCCAAGGCGAGAAGGTCCTGGTGATGAAGACCCAGTCTGGCGAAGTCGCTAGACGAACCCTGGGAGAATGTGAAGAATGAATGAGATGCGGCCCCTTTTTCTCCTCCCGCCTCCTTTCTGCGGTTGTGCTTAACTAAGGAGGATAGAAATGCCTTTTACGCTGCCATTGTCTATTTGTTCTGCACAGATTTAAATGCATGGGCCGGAACAAAGTCTGGAGCAGGGGGAGACCTCTGCCCACCCCCCACCCCACCCCCCACTCTCTGCTCCTTCTCCATTTGACTGGCATCAGCTCCTGGGTCTTCACCAGCCTGCTGGTGCTTGATGAATTAGACAAATGGTGCCAGGCGAGCAGGGGGACTAGCTGCCCCGTGGAGGGAGTGTGTGAAGGAGCAGGCTTGGGGCAGGAAGACACGTGAGCAGGTTCTGCAGCAGTCCTGGGCGGGAGTCTGAACCTCAGCCGCGCCTGCTGACTTCCGGAGCAACAGGAAGATTCAAGGGATGGGTGTTTGGAATCAGAGTCAGTTCCTTTGGAAAGATCATTCTTCAAATCAGGAAAAGAAACTCTATGTTCTCTTCAGGTCAAAGGTATAATAATGGTAGTTAAAGTTAATGTTTACCATAAGCCTTTACTCTCCTCATGAGCGCAGCAAGACAAGCGGTGCTGGCAATGAAGCAGTGAGCAGCGGGTGTTCAAATCCGAGCTCTCTCACTACCTGTGTGACCTTGGAGCCATTCTTTTTTTTATGAGACAGAATCTCAAGCTGTCTCGTGGCAACATCATAGCTCACAGCAACCTCCACCTCTTGGGCTCAAGCAATCCTCTTGCCTCAGTTTTTTCTATTTTTAGTAGAGACAAGGTCTCGGTTTTTGCTCACGCTGATTTTGAACTTGTGAGCTCAAGCAGGCCACCCACCTCGGCCTCCCAGAGCGCTAGGATTACAGGCATGAGCCACCGCGCCCAGCCCTTGGAGCCATTCTTAACCTATCTGTGCCTCTGTTTCCTTGACCGGCTTGTAAGGCTTACAGGAGTCACCTTGAACTGATTTTGTTCTATGAGGCTAAACCCTTGACCTCACCCAGTTTTATGTGTAGGCATCTAGCACATTCTTTCTCTGATCTTACGACCAACTAACTCACCTTCTCAGAAAGCAGATGCACCAGCCATGTAGCATCACCCCAGTGCCTAGGTCAGATCCTGGAAGGTCCTAAGAATTAGTGGTGACACAGCTTGCAGGCCAGTTTAGATGGTCTCTCTCCACCCTGCCGCAACTTCCCATTCAGACTCTGCCATCACTAAAGGGCGCCATTTCTCATGTCATCCTAATAGCTATTCATGACAGGTGCAATTTAAATCCTACTGCAAGGGCATCAACCTGACTTTTAAACCTTGAAACTAATATACAGGTATTATTTGTTGAGTATTTGTACACTGTTGCTTCCTCAGAAGTCATCTCTTCCTAATGTTCACAGTGAACAAGAATACTATTCCTAGACCCAGCCCCAGTACCGGTATTCTGTTTCTAAACAGTCGCCAGACATCTGGGAGTCTCCACCCTCCCCGAGTCCCCCCTGCCCAAGCACAGCCTTGTCCTTCTAGCAGTGTCCATTTGCAGAGTTAATAAATGAGGTGTTTTCTCCCTTGGGATTGATATTAAAATGTAATTAATTATACTTTATATTATTAAGTTTGATTTTTAGTACATTTTAGACTGCCATGAAACCTAATCGATTCTATCAATTTTTATTGAATTTTTATTGAGTGTTGCTTTGGGTTACTTTCTTACCCAAACCTCAACCTTTTCTTTGTAAATGGGGATTTCTAGGAGGCTGGGCCAGGGCTCCTCCCCCAGTGCCTCGTGCTGAAAGGGGCAGTAAGTCATTAGTCTTTGGGGTTTTCTCTGTCATTTTGCTCTCAGGTACTGAGTAGCTAAATTCATCCTTAGTTTTACATCAATAGCTTTTATTAGATGAGAGAAAACAGATTTTCACCACAAATTTTCAATTTCAATTTTCTCCTATATCTAAAAGTCCAGAAAAGATCAATGAAGAAGAAGATCAAAATGCTTGTAATACAAAAGCTAACTTACATAAAAAGAATTAAATAGGTTTAAGTCAGATAAACATTCACTAAGCAGGGTAGGCATCTGCAGTTGATATACATATTTAAAAAATGAAAACATACAGAAGAATTTTATACATTATCAGGAACAAAGTAAAATTGAGATTCAAGTATAAATCACTATTGTAATAATCAAACTGCTGGAATTATTAAACTAAAAATATTGGGAGGAAGTCATTTTTTTTAAAGATAGTAATTGTCAACCTGTTATGCCCCCAAATGCTATGAAATCTAGACATTTTCATAGGCAGAGTTTCCCAAACTTTAAAGAAAAGATTATTCCAATTCAATTTAAGCATATGCACAGCTTTAGACAAAAGAAAAGCAGAGACTTTATAATATTGACTCCAATAACCTGACAAAGGAAAAACACACATGCACACACATTACAGATAATTTCTAGTCTGAATATGAATGCAAAAATCTAAATAAAATTATTAATGAATAGTGGGTGGCCCCTGTAGCTCAAAGGAGCAGGGCGCCAGCCCCATATACCGGAGGTGGCCGGTTCAAAGCCAGCCCTGGCCAAAAACTGCAAAAAAAAAAAAAAAAAAAAAAAAATTATTAATGAATAGAATCTACTAACACACTAAAACAATACACATGTTTTTCTTGGGGCAGGGTCTCACTAAATTACCCAGTGTGGGTTGGAACTCATGGGCTCAAGCAATCGTCCTGCCTCAGCAGTAGCTAGTACAGGATTGTGTCACCATGACCTACTAAAATATTCATTTTGACAAAATTAAGTTCATAGCCAATATGAAGAAATGCTTTACTATTACAAATATAATTTACCACAGAAAAATCTTGTAATTGTCTCTATCGACGATATCAGGTATTTGATAAAACTCAACGTTCCTAAAACCTTTTCCAAACCTAAGTCGGGGTCTGACATGATTTTCCTGTTCTGCTCTGATGTCAGAAGATGTTTGACATGTTTTTGTCATTGTTGCATTCTAAGTTAGCCCTCAACTTGCTCAGGAATTGCACAAAATGAAAATACACATAACAGCAACAGTTACGGCTTCTAGGAAGGATTTTCCAAGTGATCTGAAGAGGATACTTTGGGAATATGAATTATGCGCCATCTGTCAATGTGATATGAAAACGATGGGCCTCTCATTCATGGCTGGAGGTTAGTGACAATGCTGAGGACATTCTTTGGCCCTCAAATATAGTTGATCACTGGCTATAAGAAGAAATAGCCTGTTCAACCTGAAAAACCAACATTTATTTTACAATACACAAAGGTTATTGGAAGAGTGGACAGAACTGCAGATGTTACGGATTTACAAGTAGGTCCTACAAATGGTAGAAAAAATTATTCTTCTGGCTGGAGGAAGTTCAATGTGAGCAACTACGGGCTTTACTTTAGATGAGGAGGAGAGTGGACAAAAGGTCCAGGCACATCTTTCTCACAGGAGAAATCTCATCACACAGCTTGTGAACAACGTGAGGGACAGAAATTCATGAAAGAGGGGAAGACCATTATCTTCTGACCCTGAGGAAAAACTAAATCGGAAGACATGTTTTAGAATATAAGATGAAAAAACAAATCAAGAAAGGATTGCATAGTTTGCAACAGAAGAAATGAGAAATGGGTATTGCAGCCCATATAGCCTATGGCTTGGAGTGAAAGTTATAAGAAATACCTGTACAGCTCAATAAAGGAACACCTTGCTGGAAAGGGCATGGGGAGGGAGTTAGCTCTCCTGACAAGCACGAGAACTCGCGAATGAGAGCAGTGGTGAACTGGCAGTCTCTACACCTGTGGTGTTGAGAGGCACGAGATCAGCCTTATATTTGGCTGGAGGAGAAGGCAGTCGGGAGCATGCGCATTCTATCACGGACCCGCTTACTCTGACTCTGTCCCCTCTCCTGCCTGCAGAACGCCAGCACGGCATCTCTCTGCTGAAGATCACCAAGCTCTGCTAAAGACTAAGATCTATCTTTCTAAGATGACTGCTTTGCTCTCTCTAAGTGTCTCTCTCTCTCTCTCTCTCTCTCTCTCTTTTCCTCTCCAGCTAAAGTAGAGAGCCCTCGGGCACCTAAGAGTAACTGTATCTGAGCAAGGTAAGTTAGCAGTCCGCATCCGGAACCTAGTTAAGCGGGGCCAAGACCTGGCCAGTCCTGGGCCATGATAAGTGGTGTCAGAAGTGACACATGACAAAGTGAGAGGAGAGAAACTATTTTCTATTGTGAGATACCCAAGAGGAAGCCTGGGCTTCATCCTAGA
>CAUYON010096942.1:0-26749 GCA_963573935.1 Arctocebus calabarensis
ACACATAGAATTAATCATGATGGGGTCTTGGTGTGTGCCACACCTTTTGGGGGCAAAACACGATTGTAAAAGGGACTTTACCCAACAAATGCAACCAGTGTAACATGGTTTCTTGTACCCTCAATGAATCCCCAACAATAAAAAAAAAAAAGAATTAATCGTGAGGTTGGGTGTATTTATTCTCAAAAAAAAAAAACTTCTACTATGCCAACAAATATAACACATTTATATTACTTGAATAGTATAAATGTATTAAGATCAACAAAAATGTTTCAACATTAATAAAGAAGTTTAACAGATGAAATATTAAGGAAGAAAAAGATATAAACCAGAAATTCTGGGTTCCTTTCTTATTACTGATTAGTTTTATGGGTAATCCAAAGTGAATCTTTACCTCTTCTGTGATTCTTAGCTTTTCCATCATGACTGTATAAATTTTTTAAGCAGCACTGAACTTACATTATGGAATGCCTTTGGGAAAACTCTTGCTTGGAATTAGAAAACTTCTCTCTTCAATATTTGTCATGAAGAAAAACAATTTTTTTTATCGTGTGGAGAGCAAGTGAGATTTTAGAAGACTATAACTACATTTCATCAGCAAATGATACCAACTTCTATCTTTCCCTCTGTTAAAATAGACTGGACCAAGAGTAGACAAACTTTTTGTGTGGGAAGGCCACATTAATTTAGCTGTAATTAAATAAGGCTATATTCAAGAAACTTAGATATACAGTAGAGCCTCCAGAGTTGGCCACCTCTCTATATTGACCTTAAGTTGAACTAATTTTCATAGGCCAGACATGCACATATACGTATTAGTACAGTAGGCCTAGTTCCTTATGTTGACCACCTTCATATGCTCATGAGATTTTTACAATCTTCAAACGGTCAACTTACAGAGGTTTTACTATACTTAGAAATGTGTATTATTCTGTAAAAATCTAACTGGATGTACTTAATAATTTCAAAAGATTAAACTTTTTATTAATTTTAAAGTTAACTAGACTCTAATGAGTTTGTTTTATCTGCTTTTTGTTGGAAAGCATTAGAAAATTTGGTTGCAGCATGGAGGACCACCATCTCAGTAGATCTTGGAGATGGGTATCAGTCATTTGTGGTTGTAAGGACCTCTTGGTTAAAGCTTGTGCCATTAAATTTTCTGTGTATGTATGTTTTAATGTTTATAAAGAATTCTAACATAGAGAATTATTTTTAAACTATCAACCATTAATAAACATTTTTTGCAGTTTTTTTTTTTTTGGGCTGGGGCCAGGTTTGAACCCACCACCTCCAGAATATGGGGCCAGCACCCTACTCCTCTGAGCCACAGGTGCCACCCCGTTAATAAACATTTTTAAATTTTTTTAATGTTCACTATGCTTTTTTTAATTTTAAAAGCTTATAATTTTTATATTATAAATTATAATGGATGAGTATACATATATAGTCTTTCATAACACACATAAGATGCATTAAGAAATTAATTTACCATGGAAATCAGTAGCATTACTATATATATTTGGGTAACATTTAAGTGGAGAGTCAAATCAAGGACTTAATACCATTTAAGCTGGAAAGAACATAGTTTTCCCAAAGTCACAAAATAGGTCACTGGCACATTCAGCAGAGGTTTTCTCCCTCCAAAAGGAGTGCTCACTTCCACTCTCACATAGCATGATGCATTCTCTGACAAAGTTATATTCCAAAACCACATTTTGTAATGTGTTTTCTGGGACATCACTATGGGTCTGGGCTGTCTCACGTTTCCTTTTCTGTTGGAGTCTCTCCTCTAGTCTCAACTGTCCAAACCCCACTCCAAGAGGATCAGCCTCCACCATTTACGAGCTTCTTCCCCACATCTGCAGTTTTATTCCTGCTCACCCCACCTCAGAAAATGCCATGGCCCTGCTCGCCTTAATGAGCTCTGCACCACCGGAGGCCAAACTCACATGCTGTACTTCCAGGAAGCCTTCCTTTGAAACCCACAGTGACGTCCTCCTTCTCTGAAATCCTACTGCACTATCCCTAAAATAGCATTTTAATAGTGCCCTTCCACTGAAACAGGGTGAGTAAAACTTAGGTTAGACAATGACAGGTTTATTGACAGAGGAAAACAAGTAAAGTGGATCTGGGACATAAGAACTAGGAAACAAAGAGGTAAATGGGAAGCAGTCAGAGAAAACTGAAAAGACGAGAGAAACAGGGAAGGGGGGGGGTCCAGAAGTGAAAAAGAACAGAGCGGGAATTGAGAGAAAGTATTGAAAATTCATTCACACTCCTCATCTGACAAGGATGGAGACATGAGTTCTGCATTTTAGGAAATTCACGCAGAATAAAATACTCTGGAGTGAGGGATAGAAAGTTCTGAGTGCTCCCATGGCACAAATTTGAAGCAGTGACCTGAGTCATGCTTCTTTCACCCGTCTCTGGTTTTCTGCGCTAAGTGTTGATGTATTTTGGCAACGTCCTGAAATAAGCAGCCGCCATACCTCTTTCTTCTTTATGGGTGGGTTCTTCTCCAACTGCTGACAGACCTGTTCAGCCCTTGAATAAGCCCAGGCCGAAAGTGCTGGAAGGTTTAATGCTGGCCTGGGCCTGAGGGTAGCCAGCACCAAGGAACCTAATGTTTGCCTTCAGGAAGTCGGGCCCAACTGCCCAAAGCGAAGACCTCTTCCTCGGTCTCACTTTCCCCTCTCTCTCACTTCCACCCTTTGAAATGACTTTCAAAATACACTACCTGTACCCAAGTCCTTCTCTGCTGCAGACCAGACTTGGAGGCTATTAAAAGGTGTCTTTTAAGGTGAGGCTCTTGAAAGTAAGGAGAAGTCGTCAAATAGAAAGAGCAACAATGGTTAGGCACGAAATGAAGGATTTTAGAATTTATAAAATGCAAGCGTCAGACCAGAATCATTATGCTGTTAATAGTTAACATGGTCTTTAATTTGAAATATATCTCCCAATCCCTAGTTCAGAAATAATGAGACCAAACAGGGAGGGTTCCACGATACCTAGATTATTGAGATGTATTCTAACCCCAGTCTATATTGTATTTTAAAACTTTAATGACAGCCTCCAGTGATGTAATTTGATCCACATTTTCAGAGTTGAAGCATATTTCTAATCCAGGTTCTCAAAACACTGATCACCAAATCAAGTGGAATATCTACATTTATGGCCAGAAAGAATGCTATCAGTGACTCAGAGTTTTGATAATAAAGTATCTATGTGGCTGGTTTGCTAAATATCCTGAGTGAATTATAAACTGTTTTGTAACTCTAAGTTATACATTGCTCTCATATGTGACATATCTCCTTTTTAAATGGAGAAAGAGAGCTCTGTAAAAAACAACAAAAAAAAATCAGACTAATTTTAAATGCCACAGTAAATCAAATGTTTCATAATTTCATAAAATCATCTGTTTTAATCTATGATAACTAAAATAGATCCCCAAATTAATGCATGTTTAAGCAGCACTAAAGTGTGTTCTGAGTGAATCACGAGGAACTATTTAAGGAATAGCTTCTGACAATATTGTTTACAGATCAGAAAAGCAGGAAAATTTGTGTTTGTCCTTGGTATTTCTGTTCTTAAACAGCTCTCACTGCTCAGGAGACTGCATTTCTTGTATGTAAAGTATCTTAGAACATAAGCTAGTCAAGCTAGCACACATTCTGCAGAAGTTCTATTTATAACTTGGAGAATAAGGCAACACAAGAAAGGAGAGGTGAAGTTCTGAATGTCTAACGTAAATTAATTGGTGGGGAGGAGGCAAACCAACCTGAAAGCTGCCTGTACAGAAGTCTAAAGCCTTCTACCCAAGTCTCCTTGCAGAGTTTACAAAGGAAAGAAGAGACAATAATTGGAAAGCACTCCTGTGGCTGAATTCGGCTTCTATTCCACGCTTGTTCACGTGACTACCCTGCTCTCAGACTTTAGCAGCAACAGCAGAGATTTGCTGTTTGTTTCAAAGGTTTTGTATCACACACAAACCCTGGTTTGTGTAAGAGGTTTGTAGCCTCTTACTACCTGCCTTCCCCTTGGCCTATGGAAGCCCCATTTTCTTTCCGGTGGAATTTAAATTCAATGATTGTGGCTTATTACGTTCAAAGTTATTCCAAATTTGAAATATTTAGGCCAGGAAATAGAAAAATGTTACTTTGTAGACCTCAGAAAAGAAAGGGGTTTGTTTGGAAAAAAATAGCTTGTATCACAGCAAGAGGTCCAGCAGAAGGCCATTGCACACGCTGGAAAGTGATGTTGACAATGAGATGTAAACTTTTTCTTTGCTCTCTTTTTTACAGTCCATTGGAAGCAAAATCTGTATAATCACTATGTCTCTAAATTTGGTCTCCCAATTTGTTTTCATTGTAAATCCAAGGTAGCCAAGGCAAGGCACAAATCTGATATAAATTAGAAATAGTTTTTGCCAACTGTATGCCAAACATTGAACTAAGCATTTATGTACATAATCACATTAAAACCTCACCAAATCATGTTGAGAGTCTTGAAGAACTAACTTGCCCCGGCACAAACAACCAAATATCAGAAGCAGAGTTTAAAACAAATTTATCCGATTTCAAAATCATAATCTCTCTTAAAGCAGTCTAACCAAATACTGAAAATTCCAGAGAAAAGATTATTATAACAAGGAAAGATTTCATCTAACAATTCCCTGTCATAACCTCTATGATTTTCATACCTGTTCAGAAAAAATGTATTATTTCACACAATAATAACATCATCGCAAATTATTTTACTATTTTATTCTATAGCATATTGTTCATTAAGTATAGAGTTGATAGTGGACTTTGTAATAATTAAAGTATATCATATATATTTTATATAAAAATATATAAATTATATATATAATATACTCTGAAAAAGTCTGTGTAAAACTAATGCCTATCTCAACCTAAAAAGAAGTAATCTTCTCTGTAATAGCACTTGTAAGAAATGCAAGTGCTATTACAAGAGTATTTCTTTGGCATCATTAGAATGCAGGACTGAACTAATACTTACTCTATTACTGAGAAATTCTGAATAGTAAATCAAAAACATTGTACAGTTGCTCTTTGAGGTAGGAAGTTCCCAGCAAAGGATTTGTAGAAGCAACATCAACATCAGGGTTGAAAAGAAGGGCCATGTTTTCTGCAATAAGGGCTAACTCAGTGTCAAAACAGCAAGATATAAAGATAACAAACAGTATTTATGAATCAATTAGTATGTACCAGGCCCCAGAACAACTCATTTATTATCTTAGTCCATGTAACAACACTGTCTGGTATGTATTATTATTCCCATTTTACAAAAGAAATTAAGGTTCAATGTGGTTAAAAAATGCTTATAGGATAAACCATGTAAATGGCAAAATCAAGATTTGAAACAAAGTAACAGTCTGTTTTCAGATCCCTTAACTTTATTATGCTAATAATGTTTAATATAAGGACATAACTTCTAAATAATTACTGGAAGGAAGTATCTACTAAAAAAAGGCAGTACATACGATTACAGCTGGGAGACTAAGTGCCATTCATTCTAGTCCCATCTCTCCTTCTTCTAAGAAATTATTTTCTGTTCATTTTGCTCATGTAATAATAAAATAAATTATTATGTTAAAAATAATATATTCTATCTCTATATACTCACATTATCAGTAAAACTTATTACATAAATTCTATCATAAAGAGCATTAACAATGAACCTCTTTGCCCCTCATTTCTTGTCCCTTCTTCAAGAGATCTTCACTATGAATTCCTTGCATCTTCTAACGAATATGTCTTTACATACACTTTAGTACACACACATGCAACCACAGTCTCTACTAAGTTCTCTCTTCATAGCAAAACTTGTCCATTTCAAGATGGCTTTTCGAGTTTAGAGTCTGGACTAGCTAAGCCATCATGCTTTTTGCGCATATTGACTTCTAAATTGAATATTGTCCTGGGCAAGGAATTGTACACAAAGGAAATAGAGAGCTCAAGTTAGTTGCTAGTTTCCAACTCCCCCTCCATTATACTTTTACATCAATTTTTTTCTACACCTCTGAGATTCCAACTAACGTTGCAACTTGAACTGGAAATACGTCTAGGAAGGATAAAGTACTCTGCACCAATAATTAAGTAAGTGAGCCTTCACAGGGCACACAGGAAGTTTTCTCTCTTCTGTAAGTGTAGTAATTCAGAACCAAGAAAAATAATAGCTACCTTACTGGGTGCTCAAACACTTTTACATGAAATGATTCATTTAATTGATAAAACAATCTTACAAGGAAAGTAACCACTGTTATCTCCATTTAAAAGAAGAAATTGAGGCACCGTAACTGTCCCAAGTTATCCATCTAGTAATCAGTGGAGCCAATATTTAAATTCAGACAGTTTGGCTCTAAAGTCAGGTGTGTGACTACCATACTATGCTGCTTCTCAAGTTTTATTTATTGAATTAGCATTATCAACAATCAACATTTCTAAAGAGCCCTGTTTATGAGTGCATGTTATAAAAATGCCTATGTTTAGATCTAGGAAATAGATTAGATTTCAAAAAGATTTGACTATCTAAATTTTAAAATAAAAATTACAACACTGTTATTTTTCTTATAGTTTCTATGTAAACAAATTTTTAAAATGAAAACAATTTGGTATAGAATATTTTACCTTAAGGAATTTCACCTTAATTATTTCCTTATACAATGACTTACAGTACTAATATATGTATGTTAACTAGCATCAAATGAAATAAATTACACACAAAGAATAAACTTTTATAAAGCAGATTTTTTTTCATTTGTTGACCAATTGAACATGTATTATGTCCAGGTAGCTTGCCAGAGAGTGGTAAGAAGAAAATAAGAAAAAAGCCTTACTCATAAGGATCTCTCAGTCAAAGGAAGCAAACATTTCAAAATTACAATCAACATAAAGGGCTATGATATATCTGTAAAGCTATATGGACCAAGAAAGCGAAGCAGTATTTTTGCTGGGTGTGGGGAAGGCCAGAAAGGCCTTCACACAGGCAATGATGTTGCAAAATGAATGTGACCTAGCCAGTCAGGAGACTAGAATTGGCAGGCATGGAACATTCCAACAAGAAGGAGATATATAAAAGAACATGGGTTGGTCAGGGAATGACCAGGGTCTTGGTTTTCTAAGGGCAGGAATTGAGGCCAGAAAGACTAATAATGATGTGATTTGACTGCTCTGTTAAGAAACTTGGACTTTATGAGAATAAGTACAGAAGGCACGCAAGCAAGGAGGAGACATGGCCTAATATATTTCAGAAAATTTCCTCTGCTATCAATGTGCCTGATGAATTCACACCGTGGAGAGAGAGCAGAGGACCAACAGAGAAGTGATCACAGTAGCTCAGCTGAGAGGCAGTAAGGGGCTGAGCCAGAACATCAGAACAGTGCTGGCATGGAGGAGTGTGACGGTGAGATAGCTCTTCTCTCCATCTCCCAATCCCCCTAAATGTTGAAAAAGGAGGCTGTCTTACAGACTGCTGGTACCAGCCAAATTCCCTTTAGAGTAATATGCTACAGGGTCACCTATAGTCAGGTTATACCAGATTTTTAAGATGAAAGAACTGAAAATCCAAACAAATTTATATCTCTTTTTATTATTGGGAAACAAATTAAGCAATGACAAATAACAGAACTAAATTACAAGTCTACCATTCAGCAGGAAGATAAAATTGCTAATGAAATATAAGAGTAAATTATTTTTGCTAACAACTAGTACTAAAGGAAATATATACACTTACTTGGTTTTAAATCTACTCTCTGCAAGTATTTAAACACCTTCCTCTTCCTTATATTGCTTTCAGCAGTCTTAAATCTACTTTAAGAACCTTTTTATATCTGTGTAGCAGTACATGTAACCTACAAAGACTCAAAGTCTTTTTATTTTATATAGTATGTAATTCATCTGGTTTAAAGTCAAATTCTTCATTAAATTTTGCAAATCTTGGGAACCTTGAATATTCCAAGCAAAGTTCACTAAATATGAAAGACCTTGAATTTTTTTAGTACAGATTATCTCACCCTGAGATTTTAAAAATTATCTCATCTGAGGTTTAAAAAAAATGACTCTTTCTTCTTTAATCAGGAACAACTTACTAGAGTAAAATCTCATAGAATTCCATCTTGTTCTAGCTGACATTTTCCCGTGAATTACCAAGAGCACTACTTTCCTTTGCAAATGCTTAAACCTTTTCAAGTTTCTCTCTTGAATTAAATACAGTTCTTTGAAGGACAACATGATCTCAATATCCTGAGTAATTCTTAATTAATTAAATAGCATACTACTAGACATTTTAAATATTATTTCTTCTAAAATCTTGTGACAGTTCAAATGTGTCCCCTTCAAAATTCAGGTATTGCCCTTATAATAAAATTAAGAGATAGGATGTTTGAGGGGTGCTTATGCTGTGAGGACTACTTCTTTGTGAATGGGATTAAGGCCCTCATAGAAGAGGCTTTACACAGCATTCAGCCAGCTTGCCCCTTGACCTCTGCCATATGAGCACTCAGTGAGAAGGCCCTCACCAGACACCAAATGCCAGCACCTTGACCTTGGACTTCCCAGGCTCCAGAATTGTGACAAAATAAATTTCTGTTCTTTATAAAAGTAGCCTGTTGTATTCCATTACAGCAGCACAAAACACACTGGAACAAATCTCAATATTTATTTAAAGTTCATTAAATGTTATAAACTCTATTTGTAATTAAACCTAGTCCACAAATGTAAACATATTTAAACTTACCTCAATCAGCTAGTTAACTGGTTTTTAACGCACCAATCCCCCAGTTCTTTTTTTCCATATTACTACTAGTATAGAGATTAAAAATCACACAATCTGGCGGCACCTGTAACTCAGTGGATAGGGTGCGGGCCACATACACTGAGGGCTGGTGGGCTCGAACCCAGCCTGGGTCAGCTAAAACAACAATGGAAACCACAACAAAATAACAGCTGGGTGTGTGGTGGGCACCTGCAGTCCCAGCTACTTGGGAGGCTGAGGCAAGAGAGTGGCTTAAGCCCAAAAGTTGGAGGTTGCTGTGAGCTGTGATGCCACAGCACTCTACCCAAGGTGACAGCTTGAAACTCTGTCTCAAAAAAAAAAAAACTCACACAATTTGGAAACATTAAATTGTGTTGTTATATTCCAATTTTACTTATGTAGGGAACCATCACTGTGTCATAAGAAGAAAGATATCCTTTACTGTCTACGACCTATACCATGGGCAAGGGCAAGGTCTTGAGCTCGGTCCAAGCCAATAGAAATGAGAGATCTCAATTGGGTATTTAGAACAGTGTGGCTTTTCTCTGCCTGTTCTTATTACCTTGTTCTCCACTGCTGTGCCCCTATGCAGAGATCTGAGATTTTCTTCCCCTAGTTTTGCTGAATAAATTCATCCTCTAGTTGTCACAGGTATTTATTTCTATCTTCCAAAATTAAAATCAATCAATAAATAAATCACTCTTTGGAAAAATCTATTGTATCTTAAAAATGTCCTCTATTATAATTTTCAAACACAGATACTGAAAGTTATAAACATCACAAGTAACGAAGTCAGTAATACAATTAAATCTTATTAGGATAAGGACTGGCAGCAGCATCTGTTTTCTATACTTTTAATTTAGTGGAATTTAAAGTTCCTAATTCAGAAAAGTTCAGTTTGATGAGCCACCAAAAAGCCGACTCAGGAATGTGCGTGCGTGTGGCTGTGTGTGAAGGTGTGTCCCTAGGTAGCCTTACCCCTTAAAATGAGATTCAGCGTATGTTAAGTCATGTCAAGGTGTATTACATTGTGTTTGTTCAGAAGAACCAGTGTCTTTCTACTGGAATTAATATAATCTACGGTGCTTATTTTCTGTTTTCAAGTAGGCGTTCATAAACTATTCAGAAACTTGCTCGTTTTATGAACTCATCCTAAGAATTTACCAAGTGCAAAAAGCAGGCTTTCAAAATGAATTTCATCTTTGCTATTACTTTTCTCTTTCTGTTCTCCCATACATAAGAGACTCTCTGGGCAGACTAAGATAAACTATACAGACCACTGCTAAGGAGTTTTCTTTCATTTCTGTAAGTTAATTTGACATAGTCATAATGATGGTTAATATTTTGAACTTATTTTTGAAATCTTAAACTAATTAAAATGTGTTAAATATACATTTTGGGTATGGAAACTAGACCCTATTCATCTTCATCCTAGATTTATAATATAATACCTAGCATATAATAGATGCTCAATAAATATTTGTTAAATTAATAATGGTTTTAAAAAAACCAATGAAAACAATAATGGCAAGTATCCTATCAGTGCTGTGGATAACCTATGAATCTATAAACTCAGATTACACGTCATAACTACTCATCTTTATAGGAAGCTGGGAAAGGAGTGTGAGGACAGTAAGAACAATGACTTCCTCACTCCAGTGGACTATGACCACCAGGAAAGTTTTAAAATCAAAGCCTTTCTCAGGCTCTCACCAAAGTATGAGCCAGAACAACCGTCATCTCCAAAGGGGTAGAAAATTCTGCACAAAGTAGACAATAGTCTAAGCAGGAAAGGAACATATATTGTCTCAGTTACTGGCACACAGACGAAAGTCAGAACACAGGGCAAACTTTCTTCAAATGCAGAACATTTCTCAAACATGATATATGCCCATTTTAAATATGAGTTCCCTCTGCACCCTTCCCCTTTCCTCAGCCTATAAATTCAAGGTAGAGACTCATCAGACTAGAAAAACCACATCTCTGTTTCTTTCCCTCAGAAAAGGATGCTAAGCTTAGAGCGTGAGAGGTGCTCTGTGAGAGCGCAGGGTCCCTTCACTCTGGCGACCAGCCACTAAACGGAAAGGAAAATGTTCTCAGCTGGCCTCACTGCCTTGTTTTTCATCCAACTATAGGTACCATGAATCTTCTCAGGCAAATAGTCACTGAATTCTTTTAAAAGAGGAAGACTCAAACACTTTTGATTAAGAGCAATAAATCAATCATGACATGAACCTCATGAAATACGTTTTATAGGTAATGTGAAGAAATGTACAACATGAAAATATTCAGCAAATATAATTATCTACAAGACCTATTTACAAGGAAAAAAAGCTGTCCCATACTGATTTTTTCCCCACTGGTTGTAATTATACTTTTGCTGGGTTTGTAACTAAAATCCACTTAATCATTAACTATATCTTTCTGTCATTAATTGTTTCCTCTTCCCTTTTCCTTTTTTAAAGTCTAAATGAGATTCTAAAGTGACTAACAGATAATCTCACATTTTTTCCTAAAAATATATGTTTATCCCAAATAGCATGCTTTTTTCCACTCAAAATATACTGCAAATATTTTTTTCAAAAAAGACCACATGCCAGAAATACAAGATTAAGGTATGAATTAAATGCATTTTACATGTTAAAAATGCAATAAAACTTTAAATAAACTCTATTTGAAGTAATATGTAACATTAAATGTAGCATTACATTTTAATGCATCATTTTTATCAATCGTTCTCCTTCGTTGGGAAGTTTGAAGTGTTTTAAAATTATTCTAAAAAGGTTCACAAGTTCACCAAATCCATACTGTGGATTTAAGATTAGGAAGAAAAATATTTATGGAATCAGCATACCTTTAAGAGTCAGTAAATCTGCATGAAACTGGAAGAATTCTAAAGAAAAGATTGGAAAACCTCTCATAGACATTGGTCTAGGCAAAGAATCTATAAAGATGACTCCAAAAGCAATCACAGCAACAACAAAAATAAATAAATGGGACTTGATCAAATTAAAAAGCTTCTGCACAGCCAAGGAAACAATAATTAGAGCAAACAGACAACCTACATAATAAGAGAATATATTTGCATGCTATACATCTGCTAAAGGGCTGATAACCAGAATCTACAAAGAACTTAAGCAAATCAGCAAGAAAAAAATTAACAATCCCATTAAAAAGCGTACAAAAAAACATGTTCCAATGACATTTGTGACATTTTCCTAAGCCCTACTTCCTACAGAGAAATAGGCCAGTTTATGCTGTAACTTTCCACAAAACCTTTCAGAAGAGATTCTTAATCATTTTGAGGTTATAGCAGAGATGGTGATCCAACTAACCTAGACAAAAGCCTAGGGTCAAAATTAAACCTGATTTGAAGTTAAAAGGAAAAGTAATTTTTAAGGAAACTTCCTCAAGGCAATCCTTCCCATCTGTAATTTTAGAGCAGTAAATGGAAGGCTGAGAGCAAATGAAGTGAAATGTACTACAAGATGATTGTCATTTGTCCTGAGAGGAAACACTTTATCTGTGACTAGTTAAAATATGTAATGTATTTGTTCTCAGAGTTTTTTTTGTTTTTTTTTTTACTCACTTTGCTGCCCTCAGTAGAGTGCTGTAGCATCACAGCTCACAGCAGCCTCCAGCTCTTGGGCTTAGGCGATTCTCCTGCCTCAGCCTCCTGAGCAGCTGGGACGACAGGTGCCCGCCACAGCGCCCGCTATTTTTTGTTGCAGTGTGGCCGGTGCCAGGTTCTAACCCGCCACTCTCGGTATATGGAGCCGGCTCCCTACTCACTGAGTCACAGGCATTGCCCTATTCTCAAGATTCTTGAAGAAAAATCACAACCATTAGGTTTCTGTCCATAGATTTTACATCCAATCTGAATGCTTCTGTCTGACGAGTAATGGTCGTCAACTGATCATTGTACGTCCGTAGAGTTTTTTTAAGACAGAGTCTCACTATGTTGCTCAGGCTGGCTGCAAACTCCTGGACTGCAGTAATCCTCGTCCTCAGCCTCCCAAGTGGCAGCTACTCTCTGGACCAGTAAGTGCAGCCCTACACCTGGCCATAGCGATCTAAGGAAGCAACAAATTCTATAATTTATAATCAAGTATTCCTTTATGATTATTTTAGGCCTCACCTGCTGCCTTCTTCTAGGAAAAAAAGTTTCTCAAGTTTTACTATTCTTCTCCTTGAGAACCCTCTCTCTGCTCTACCCCCATACCAAGTTCTTCCCAAGATTTTTTCCTGTCCCAAGGAGTTAAGAATCTCCTGAGTCTTCTCTCCTCATTTTCCCAGCAAATTTCTGGACAGTATCTTCTAAGCTTGCTGTCTTCATTCCCTCATCTCCAGGAGGTCTCTAACTTACTGAAATTTGCCTTCTCCATCCACCCACCGCATTCTCATTAGTGACAAATGACAGTAACCCTCATGGACAGCTCTCAGCCTCGACCATCCTAACCTCTAAGCTGTGACACGGCTGATGACTCCCTCTCTTCCCAGAGTTTCTGGACTTTACATCCCCATGGCCTTCAGTAGAGTATGGAGAAAAAGCCCACAGATTTGGAGCCAGAATGCCTGTACTTAAATCCGCTCTGCTGTATACCGGCCATGTGACAGTCTGTAAGTTACTTAACCTTTCTGGGGTCATGTATTTTTTCATCTGTAAACTCAGGGATCACAGTAGCACCAACCTCTTGAGAAGATTAAGTTTATTTAATACATATATAGGCACATAAAACAGTGACTGGCACGTAGTCAATGTCATTTGTTTTAGCATATACCGTTTTCATTATTTTCCTCCTCCTTTTCTAGTCACTCCTTTTTTGTCGGTGTCCATCAAAATTTATTCCTAGAAAGTCTCTTTCCCCACACTCTTCCCCCTGGAATCCTTTTACTTAATAATGGGGCCTAAACATAATCTTTAGCCTATACCTATTTCTTAAATTTTAATCACAGATAGGCAACTGCCTGCTGGATATCTCGAACTCAACATATTTATAGCTGAATTCGTCTTCTTCCTTCCAAGCCTATTCCTTCTCCCTGTGTTCCCTTTATCTGAAATGGAAACCACAGGCCAGAAACAGGAACTCACGCCTGACTGGGGTTCCACTCATCTTCTGAATACAAACAAGCCCTGCAGATCCTACCTGCCTTCTGAGAATCTCTTGAGCACATCCCCCTCCCTTCCAACCGCATTAACCTAATCCAGGCCACCACTGTGCCACTGTCTCTTTATTGTCAGTCTTAACCTTCTCTAAACATTTCCCACATAGCAGCAGACAGTACTCTTTGTATGCTCAAATCTGTCATATCTCCAACTCTTTTTATAAATTTTTGCCATGTCACAAATGAGCATGGTGCACAAAGCTCTTCACAATGTAATCTGGCTTGGCAGACTGCTTAAGTGTCATTTATTATCCCTTTTCCTCTTGTACAACTTGCAGCTCCTCAAATCTCTATTACTACTAGGACTTCACATGCTGTTTCCTGAGCCTAGAACCTTCTGCCACTACACCAACTTCCTCCCTTCATCTGGCTATTCCCACCCAACCACCTTTTCTCAAGGAGACTTTGACACTTAAACTATGTTCTGTATACTTGAAATATGCTCATAAAAAAAAGAAAAAACCTAATCCCTCAATAATACTATATCTCATGCTATATTCAAATATTGTAAGTAAACATATCCCATATTTGCCATATATAATGGGCACTTTTGCCCAAATTTTTGATGGAAAAATAAGGATGTGCATTATGCATGGGTAGCCCTAATTCTGTATCTGGATAAGTGTTTTTAATTCTTTTATTTATGATTATGCATTAATAGATCTAACTATAGAAATCAATAAAGATATCCACATGCAGAACAATACTCTGAAATATGGTAATCACAGTGGACTTGAAAACCCAAGTTCTGTGATTATTGATGGACCAACCAGCCAACTGCAGCCTCTTGATGTGTCAGTAAACACCTCTATAAGGCCCTAATGAAGAAAAATTGGATGTCATGGACATAGTTAGCTGACAATAAATTAACACCTACAGCAGAATCAAGGAAGTATCTATTGCTCAAGTTTGTGACTGGATCCTAAGATCATGGAATGGTGTCAAGAAGGAAGTAGTTGTGAAATCATTTTTTTAAATGTGGTATCAGCGATGCTATAGATGGAACTGAGGATGATGAAATTTATTGGGATGAGGAAAGTGAATCTTTAGAAGACATTGGTATTGTAGAAATCAAAGATGATACCTCTGATATTGACAGTGACAAAGAGCTCTTGATCGTCTATGATGTGTAAATATCAGAAATTTTTTTATAGATATGTAAAACTTATTTTACCTTGTATTTATTCTTGTGTTTTGTAATTATTTCTTACATAAAAATTCTTGTGCCATAATATGTAAAACTCAAATCCTAAAATGCCTTTAAAATGCAAAAAAACAAGCAACCAAACAGAAACAAATAAAAATTTAAATCAAAAAATTAAAACAAAAGATTTTTTTCCTGAAAGTTGGACCAAAATCTTGGGTCCTCCTTACACATGGAAACACATTATAGTATATGGCAAAATACAGTAAATTAATCATATAATTCCAAACTGTGAGATGTGCTATGAAGGAAAATGTCTGTCTCTCTCGTTAGACTATAATCCCATAAAGACAAGACCTTCTCCTCATTCGACGCCTAGAATAATAGTCACTCAAAAATCCATAGAAAGGAGGAATATTCTCCATGCTGAAAGGAAGAAGTACCCAGGAAGGAGGAAAGAACACAGCACAGTGCCTGTCAAAACTCACTTGCTATATTCTCTGAAGCTTCATTGTCAACACCCAACTCCACATGCTAAACCTACGCCTGTAATGACATCTCCATAGCTTTGATGAAACAAAAAGTAATCCGTAACATGGCTGAGATAATCCCTGATCTGTATTTTAATTTGCTCGATAAATTTAATAATTTCTTATGCATGTTATACTGTGGTAGACATTGAAATCTAGTCAAAATGAAAAAAACCACAAAGATCTTAGATGCTAAATGTATACGCAACTTATATGAAACAGGTATAAGATGTGCAAACACTGTATGAAGAATAATTTTTAAAGTGTAAAATCTGTCCATAACGATCCTGCCTTTGAGTGTCAGATAATAAAATATGACCAGATAATTTCACTAAATATAGCAATGCTAAACCACAAGCATGTTTATTCTTTAAATCTTTTCACTTTGTATCATCTTGCTCTTTCTCTCTCGCCCTCTCTTCTTCCTCTCTTCCTCTTATTCTTTTTTCTCTCCGTCTTTCTCTCTATCCTTGCAATATATAATGTGCTACATTACTCATATAAAGTCAGAGATGCTCCCTGAATTGAAAATTAGTCAAAGGAAATCATACTAGAGATTTTCTGATACAAAAAGAATATTATAATTTGTGTTGAAATCAGTATGAGATCAAATGATGGCTGTACGAACAGCAAATGCCATCCAGTAACCTTTAGAAAACAACTAGGACATGAAATTACTTCTACAAATTAAGTTAGATAATTTCTAAATAAGTGCAGAATCAATTTTATGGAACAGAGATAACACAAAAGTTTTAAATTGTTTTGTTTTAAATTAATGGTATGTGTATTTTTGGTAAATCTAAAACAGGCAACTAACTAGAAATTGGTCTTAGCTGCTTAAGACCCACTCCTAAGTAGAATTAAACCTTTCAACTTAAGCTTGACAACCTCACTATCTGCTGTAAGAAATTCTGAGAACTTATTTGGAGGTTCTATCTGACAATTAAGGTTACAAAAAGAACCTGGAATAGAGGAAAATATTATCCAAAAAGTGCCTCAAACTATAACAAGTATGCAGCTTTGGAAAGGACAAACATGGAATTTTCTAGAGAGAGGGAAACACTGGTCTATGAGGCCATGTAAATAAGGTCTTTGCTCAGTGACACTTCAGGGAGGCCTTTCCCGGTTACCTTATCGAAAACTGTAACCCTTCACCATGCTCCCTAGCCCACTTCCCTGCTTAATATTCTCCTTGACCTTTTCCACCATCTAATATTACATTTTAACATTTTAATTTATTCACCTGGTTTGTTGCCTGTCTCCTTCCATCAGAACATAAACTCCATGAGGACAGGAACGATTTTTTAATCTATTATATTCATTACTGGATTCCTATGCCTAGACCAGGACCTGGCACACAGTACACATTCATAAATACTGATTGAATGAACAAATGAAATCACATCTCTCCTTGTGTTGGTATAGTAACTCAGGACACATCCAGATTACCTTCACTCCATGTAGCTCAGTTTAATACAGCTAGAAGTCTTATCAGAGGTTAAATTTGGAAACTAATAATAAGAGGTTGGTGAGCACCTTGATCACCTGGGAAGTACTAGTCACACACAAGCCGCTTTACACGAACTCCTCAGAAATGAAGGCCTCTATCCACATTTACACCAGTAGATACCCAGGTGTGTAATAAGTCCCTTCGTGTTTGAGAATCATAAAGTAGAAACCACCTCACACCAGAAGTGGAAAGGGGAAGTTCAAAGTGGTGCGAAGGTTGGGTCCTCAAATAGTGGACGTCTGCAGTCTCCACGCCCAGGTAATCCAGAGCAAGCTTGCAACCTACAAGGACGGACTACGGCAAATAATAGCCATCGTGTCAGTGCCTGGACAGGAGCTGAAACACAGGACCCATTAATCTGCCATTCCCATTCCACACATACTGAAAGAAAGCGTGACTTTCTAATTCTCTGGGGGGATCAAATAACTAAGGACGCGTTGGACTAAAGCGCACTGAATATCTCCCTGCATCCTCCTACCTGGCATTCAAGGCCCCACTGGTTTGCCCAAATAGCAGTCGCATATTCCAATACTATCAGACTAGCCATCTCAGCCTTATCATATGTGCTTTCCAGTATCTACTCACCTTTTATGAGCTGTCCAATTGCTTCAAATTTTAATTTCCTCCAATCCAATCTATTCTCTTTCCTTAAGATATAATGCAAGACCTTATCTTTACTCTGCCTTCCTTGACTAATTTCATGCTGCTCTTCTTCTCAGATTTCCTAAGAAAATTACAAACATTACATCTTAGATTTGCAGAGCACTTGAGAGTCTGCAATGCACATATCACTGTTGGGTCTCTCAACTCCCCTTCCTTCTTGCTGTGTCCCAACCAAACATCGGAGAGCTTTGACTGCTCTGCTCCTTGACCAGCTACAGGTTTTCCCCAGCAGGCTTGAATCCAAACCAGGCCTGTCACATTCCCAGGCACTCATTAAGGCATCCAGGTTGTTGTCCAAAATGCTGAAAGAAACTGGCCCTAGCCAGATTTCTTAAACCCTTATGTAAACTCCATCCCCTGACCCCTCGCTGTAGATACTCCTAGCTAGAATGCCCCTTTCTCTCACTGTCCGCTGTGGGGATTGCTGCAGCGTTCTGCAAGTTCCCTAAAAAATGCTTTGGAATGATCACCCTGAGGTTTGGTGCTTCCTTCTTCAGAATCCCAACCCTCCCCATCTCAGCAGGGTTGGAGACACTCCCTTAGGGAAATTCTCCTGCCCCCTCTTTAGGTGTGATTTCAGCTGCCCATTCAGCGTTCACATACGTTGTCTCATTTATGTAAAGAAACAGCAGAGTGCTATATTGCAGACCCATTTTCCCTGTACTTGCCAGCCCCATGGCTTTCCACAGCTTGCTCTTCCCAATCTCGGTAGGGGTCACCCCGGAGGGCACATGCTAATGAGGACAAAATGAAATCAGTTTATTTTGTTATAATGAAAAGTAGCCCCAGACATTTGTCATAACAACAACTGAGTTTCTTTGGTTATTTCAGTGATGAAACTGCTTGGTGATAATCCAAAGCAACCAATCTTCTCATGTTTTAGTGTTATAATAACAAGAAGAAAATTTAATTCCCTGCTCTAATCAGACACTGTGTTAATGTTTTACATTCAATGCCTTCAAAAACTATGAAGTATGTGCTACATGCCCATTTTATAGATAAGGAAACTAAGTCTTGCAAGCGTTGACTAATTTGCCTGACATAAGCAGGCTGAGAATTTAAATCTGACCCATAGGACTCAGAAGCCAAAGCCCTTGGGTCCCACACCTGCAGTCAGGCGCTGCGCTGCCACACAGCAGGGCTGCTGTGCCGCGAAGCCACCCAGAATATCACCAGAGACATGAGGGTTTGTGGCAAATGTGTGCAGCTGCCTGGGGCTTCAGAGGGAGTCCTGCAGTGAGTAAGGGAAGCAGCAGGAAAGAAGAGAAGCGGTGGGAACATCATGCAGCCCACGCTCTCGCCTCAGGCCCAAGACAATACCACCTTTTTTATGGCAAAAAAGACTATAACCTTCACTTCCATGCACCCTACTGAGGCTCCAGGTGGCCCTTATAAGACATTGCCTCACCTTTTTTCTTCTTTAGTACCTCCTAATCTTCACTTTAGCCAGATGTACACATCATAGGAATGGATTTATGGTTTGAAAAGGGACAAGACACAGTTATTAGCCCAAAAGTCTAACTTCCCTCTCCAGAGACACTGTATTCAACTTTTTAGTTTCATAAATAACAAGGCATTAGGTTATGGTGGGTAAAAAGACATATTCCGTTTTACACTGACTCACTGTCGACTTTGAACATGTTTAACCTCTCTGTGCCTCAATTACTCATCTTAAAACAGAGATAACAAGGGTGCCTACCTCCTTGGTAGGTATTGCAAGGAATAAATGAGATAACATACTATGTAATGTGCTTGAGATGTTTTCTAGCCAAAATAAATTCTCTACAAGGGTATGTGCTATTATAATCATTATATAATGCATGTACCATCAGATTACAAAAACTATACATAATACTCAATAAGCTATTATTCTAAGGGCTTTCCATGTATCCTTCATATTAACTTTGTAGAGTAGATGCTATTACTATACCAATTTTACATGAAACGGAGGCTCAGAGAGGCCATGAAAGAGTTCAAAATTGCCCAGACAGTAAGTGACGGAGTAGTGCTCAGCCCAGCATCAAACTCCAGAACAAGTTCTCAGCCACTGTGCTCTTTCAGCTGGGTTAAGATACCTGCCAGCAGATATTGAATTTGTGCTCTGTGCCAGGCATCATTCTAATAAGTTGGTAACTCTTCCCTGAGCTAATTTTCGCAACCACCTTGTAAGGCAAGGTGTTTTCATTGTTCCCACTTGACAAATGAGAGAACCAGAATACCAGGCATTCGGTAACTCAGCCAAGATCACACACCAAGCTAGTGATGAAGGCAAGCGTACCCCATACTAAAAAGCAAATACAGCCCAAGTGCTACGTTGTATCCTCTATGACCTAATGCCAAACAGAGAATAACAAGTTTCAAAAGGGAAACTCCCTCCTGGTATGTTTGTCTAAATGGTTTCTGAGCCAGTGTGATTAAGAAAGAGACTCAATACTGTAATCATAAAAGAAGGAACTGATTAAATGCTAATATATTCTGATTTGCTCTACTACTCAATCATTTTCCCACCTCTACTAACAGATATTTTCAGTAGTCATTTTCCATCTGTCCTACACAATTTGAATAGAATTCACTATTAACAAATATTGATCAATTTTTCATAAGCAGAAATACCATTATTGTCTTTATTTGGCCCCTGACTCAAGGAGTTAGAAACAACATGGGGAGAGATGGTGCCTGAATATTAATTCTGTGTGACTATGACTAATCAGGAATCTGCCAATGATATATTCCGCCAAAACCCACAGGAATTTATAAACATCGTTAACAACTGATGGGTCACTGAAGAGGACCACACAGTAGCCTAATAGACTCTTGAAATCTTCCTGCAAATTAGAAAAATGAGCTTTGGTTTGGTGAGCAGAACACAGGCGTTGTCATCATCACCCCAACACCTGACCCTCAGAGCCATACACCATAGGGCTCGAAATGTGTTCCAAACAGCTATTGCTGGATCTGTAATAACATGGGGACTTTATTTATTTATTTATTTTTTATTGAATCATAGCTGTGTACATTAGTTCAATCATGGGGTACAGTGTGCGGGCTTCACATGCAATCTGAGATACTTTTATCAACCTGATTGACATAACATTCATGATATTTTCTCGTTTACTATATGAAAACATTTTTGATCCGTATTTAGAAGTTTTCTCCTGACCCTTCGAATATTTACCACACATGTACCATCTTAAGCTTTAGCCTAGTGATTTATTCTTCACATCAGAATGGGTGATGCATTAGGTTACCATCTTTAAGCTAAATCTTAGTAATTTTTCCTTACACAACAATGGATGTTGTCCATCTTCCTCTGGACATCACAATGTGTGTTATCGTGTTTTACCATCTTTAAGCTTTAACTTAGTGACTTTCTCCTCTCATCACAATGGGTGTTGCCTTGGGTTATCATCTTTCTCCTGACATAACAATGTGTATTTCCATGGGTTAGCATCTTTAAGCTTAACATTAGTGACTTCCTTCTGACACCACAATGAGTGTTTCCATGGGTTACCATCCTTAAGGTTAACCTTAGTGACTGCCTCCTGACTTCACAATGACTGTTTCCCTGGGTTAACTTCTTTGTCATGACATCTCAATGGATGTTGTCCTGGGTTACCATCTTCTTCCTGACATCAAAATGGGTGTTTCCCAAGGATACCATCTTTAAGCTTACCCTTAGTGACTTCCTCCTGACATTTTAATGGGTGTTATCTAAGTTACCATTCTTAAGGTTAACTTTTGTGACTTCCTCCTGACATCACAATTGGTGTTTTATTAGGTTACCATCTTCCTCCTGGCTTCACAACGTGTGGTGCTCTGGATTACCATCATTAAGCTTAACATTAGTGCCTTACTCTTGACATCACAATGGTTGTTGCCCTGGTTTACCATTATGCTCCTGACATCACAATAGGTTTTGTCCTTGGTTACCATCTTTAAGCTTAACCTTAGTGAATTCTTCCTGCCACAACAAAGGATGTTGCCCTGTGTTAACATGTCCCTCCTTATATCACAATGGGGTTTACCCTGGGTTTCCATCTTCCTCCTGACATCACAATGGATGTTGCTCTGGGTTACTGTTTTCCACCTGACATCAAAATGTGTGTTGCCATGGGTTGCCATCTTTAAACTTAACTTTAGTGACTTCCTCTCAATATCACAGTGGGTGATGCCCTGGGTTACCATCTTCTTTCTGACATAACAATGTATGTTGCCATGGGTTACCATGTTTAAGCTTAATATTTGTGATTTCCTTCTGACACCACAATGGGTGTTACCATTGGTTACAATACCTAAAGTTAACCTTAGTGATGTACTCTAGATTTCAACATGGTTGTTGCCCTGGGTTTCCGTCTTCCTCATGATGTTCTAATGAGTGTTTCCCTAAGTTGCCATCTTCCTGATGACATGAAAATGGTTGGTGTCCTGCATTACAATCTTTTAACTTAACCTTAGTGACTTCCTTTTGACATCACAATGATTATTGCCCTAATTTACCATTATCCTCCTGACATCCCAACAGAAGGTGCCCTGGGCCCTAAGCTTAATCTTTAAGCTTAACATTAATGACTTCTTCCTGACACCAGAAGGGAAGTTGTCCTGTGTTCACATCTTCCTCTTGACATCACAATAAGGTTTGACCTGTGTTACCACCTTCCTCCTGACATCACAATGGATGTTGTCCTCGGTTACCATCTTTCACCTGACATCAAAATTTTGTGTTGCCCTGGTTTTCCGTCTTTCCACTTAACGTTAGGGAATTCCTCCTAACATCACTATGGGTGTCGCAATGGGTTAACATCTTCACATGTAACTTTAGTGAAATACTTTTGATATCACAATGGGTGTTCCCCGTGTGTTACCATCTTCCTCCTGATATCACAACGGGTGTTTCCCTGGGTTACCATGTTTAATATTAAACTTAGTGACTACCTCCTGACATCACAATGGTTGTTGCTGTGGGTTACTATCTTTAAGCTTAACCTTAGTGACTTCTTCCTGACATCACAATATTTGTAGCCGCTGTCCATAAGCTTAATCTTAGTGACTTCCTCCTCTCATAACAATGGTTGGTTCCTTGGGTTACTATCATAAACCTTAACCTTAGTGACATCATCATGACATCACAATGGGTGTTGCCCTGGGTTACCATTTTTAATTTTAACCTTAGTGATTTCCTCCTGACATTATGATGGTAGTTTTCTTGGTTACCATCTTTAAACTTAACTTTAGTGACTTCCCCCAGACATCACAATGAGGGTTGCTCTGGGTTACCATCTTTAAGCTTAAATGTAGTGATGTCATCCTGACATCACAGTCATAGTTTCCCTGGGTCACCATCTTTAAGCTTAACCTTAGTGACTTTCTCTTCACATCACAATGGGTCTTGCCCTAGGCTACTATCTTCCTCCTGGAATAACAATGATTGTTGCCATGAGTTACCATCTTTAAGCATAACTTTAGTGACTTCCTCCTAAGACCACAATGGGTGTTGCCCTGGGTTGCCGTCCTTAAGCTTACATTTAGTCACGTCTTCCTAACTTGAAAATGGTTGTTGTCCTGGGTTACCAACTTTAAGCTTAAACTTAGTGACTTCCTCATGACATAACTATGGGTATGGGTTTTGGTTACCATCTTTAACCTTTGTGACTTTCTCCTAAAAGTACAATGGGCCTTGCCCTGGGTAACTATTTTCCTCCTGACATCACATGGGTGTTTTCCTGCATCGCCAGTTTTAGCACAACAATGGTAACTTCCTCATGACATCACAATGGGAGTTGCCCTGGGTTACCATTACCCTCCTGACAATACAATGTTTGTTGCCCTGGGTTACCATCTTTATGTTTAACCTCAGTGACTTCTTCCTGACATAACAATGGGTGTTGCTCTGGTTCCTGTCTTTAAGCTTATACCTTAGTGATTTCCTCCTGACACAACATTGGGTGTTTCCCTGGATTACCATCTTCCTTCTGACATTATAATATGTGTTCTCTGTGGTTACCATATTCCTTCCTCCTGACATCATGATGTGTTTTGTCTAGGGTTACTGTCTTTAATTTCGTATGAGTGACTTTCCATTTCCTTCACAATTGGTGTTGCTCTGGGTTATAATCTTCCTCCTGACATCATAATTCGTGTTGCCCTTGGTTGCAATCGTTATGCTTAACCTTAGTGACTTCCTCCTATCACCAAAATTTGCGTTGCTCCTGGTTACCATCTTCCTCCTGATATCACAATGTGTGATGCCCATGTTACCATCTTTAAGTTTAAGACTAGTGATTTCCTCCTTACATCACAATGGGTGATGCTCTATGTTACCATCTTTAGGCTTAACCTTATTTACTTTCTCCTAACACAACAATGGATGCTATCTTGTGTTACCATCTTCCTCCTGACATCACAATAGGTGTTACTGTGGGTTGCCGTCCTTCAGCTTTATCCTAGAGACTGTATCCTCACATTGCAATAGGTGTTGCCCTGGGTTACCGTCTTTAAGCTTAACTTTTGTAACCTCATCCTGACATCACAATGGATGTTGCCCTTGGTTACCATCATCCTCATGACATCACAATGTCTGTTGCCCTGGGTAACCATTTTCCTGCTGACATCAAAATGGGTCTTGCCCTGGTTTACCATCTGTAAGCTTAAAATTAGTGACTTCATCACAATCATTATTGCCCTGCTTATAATCTTTAAGCTTAAACTTATTGACTTCAGCTTGACATCACAATGATTGTTGCCTTGGGTTACTATCTTCCTCCTCACATCACAATGGGTATTGCCCTGGGTTACCAACTTTAAGCTTAATCTTAGTGACTTCCTCCTGACATCACAATGTGTGTTACCCTGGTTACTGCCTTTAAACTTATACCTTGGTGAGTTCCTCCTGACACAACAATGGGTGTTTCCCTGGGTTACTATCTTCCTCCTGACATCAAAATAAGTGTTCTCTTTGGTTACTATCTTCCTTTTGACATCACAATGTGTTTTGCCATGCATTACTGTTTTTTAGTTTAATTGTAGTGACTTTCTCTTGCCTTCACAATGGGTGTTGCCCTGGGTTATCATCTTCCTCCTGACATCACAATTCATGTTGTGCTTACTTACTGACTTAAATCTTAACCTTAATGATGTCCTCCTTTCACAACAATGGGTTTTGCCCCTGATTTCCATCTTCCTGGTGATATCACAAAGGGTGATACCCTGGGTTACCATCTTTAGGCATATGGATAGGGATTTTGTCCTGACATAACAATGGGTGATGCTCTAGGTTACCATCTATAGGCTTAACTTTAGTGACTTCCCCCTTACACAAAAATGGATGTTGCCCTGTGTTACCATCTTCCTCGTGACATCACAATGGATCTTGCCCTCGTTTTCCATCTGTAAGCTTAACATTAGTGACTTCTTCCTGACATCACAATGGGTATTGCCCTGGGTTATCATCTTTAAGATCTTTAAGCGTAACCTTAGTGACTTCCACTTGACATGACAATGATTGTTGCTCTGGGTTTCTATCTTTCTCCTGACATCACAATGGATGTTTCCCTGGGTTACCATCCTTAAGCTTAACCTCAGTGACGTCCTTCTGAACCCACAGTGGGTTTTACCCTGGATTACCATCTCTAAGCTTACCTTGGTGATGTGCTCCTGATGGCACAGTGGGTGTTGTCCTGGGTTACCATCCTTTAGCTTAACATTGGGGGCATCCCCCTGATATCACAATGAGTATTGCCCCCAGTGTCCATCCTGAGGTTTAAACCATCCTGACGTCCTCCTGAAGTCACAATGGGTATTACCCTGGGTTACCATCTTTAAGATTGATCTTGATGATGTCCTCCTGATGCCATGATGGATGGCGCCCTGGGTTACCATCTTTAAATTTAACCTTAGTGATTTTTTATAACATCACAATGGGTGGTGCCCTGGGTTAACATCTTCCTCCTGACATCACAATGGATGTTGCCTTGTGTTAATACCTTTATGTGTAACCTTAGTGACTTCCTCCAGACACCACAATGTGTGTTGCCCCTGGTAACTATCCTCTTCCTGATGACAATGGATGTTTCCCTGGGTTACCATGTTTAAGCTTAACCTTAGTGACTTCCTCCTGACACCACAACAGGTTTTGTTCTGGGTCCACATCTTTAACCTTACATTGTTGATTTTTTCCTGACATCACAATGGGTGTTGTCCTGGGTTACCATCTTTTTAGGGACATCGCAAGGGATGTTGTTCTGTGTTAACATCTTTAAGCTTAACCTCAGTGACTTTTTCCTGACATCACAATGGTTATTACCCTTGGTTAACATCCTTAAGCTTAACCTTAGTGACTTCCTCCTACACATTTATGGGTGTTACCCTGAGTTACCATAATCTTTCTGACATCACAATGGGTGTTGCCCTGGGTGGCCAACTTTAAGCTTAACCTTACTGACTTCCTCCTGACATTGCAATGGGTGTTTACCTGGGTTACAGTTATTTAATTTCACTTTAGTGACTTACTCCTGACATCAGAATTGGTGTTGCCCTGGGTTACAATTGTTCAGTTTCACCTCAGTTACATCCTCTTAAAGCCACAGTGGATGATTCTCTGGGTTACAATCCTTAGCATAACCTAAGTTACATCCACATGATGCCACAGTGGGCTTTGCCCTGGGTTAACGTCGTTAAGGTTGACCTCAGTGACATCCTCCTGTAGCCACAGTGAGTGTTGCTCTGGGTTACCATCATATAGCCAACTCTCAGTGATGTCCTCCTGAAGCCTCAGTGGCTGTTTCACTGGGTTACCCTCATTCATCTTAACCTCAGTGAGGACTTTCTGTATCCACAATGGTTTTCTCCTGGTTTACCATCCTGAAGGTTAACTTCAGTGATGTCCTCCTAAAGCCACAGTGAGTGTTGCCCTGGGTTATCTTCGTTAAGCTTAACTTCAGTGACAACCTCCTTATGCAACAGTGG